>WAAD01044087.1:6067-21094 GCA_013389945.1 Fregata magnificens | reverse complement strand
TTTTTTTTTTGAGTGTTTATTCCTCCTTAGACTGCATACCCATTTATGAGCCCCACCACTACACTGCAGCCTGGGTTTGAGCTGGATACCAGCTTTTTATTATTTGTGCTTTCTTAGGTAAAAATCAGGAAAGATTACTGCAGAATAGACCTCATTAAATTAGACCTGACCATCATGGAAAGAATGAGCTTTAATCTTACTTCCTTCACCTCTTACTTAATTCCTTCCCTATTCACAGTGGATTTCTCTCATTCACTTGAATCGGAATTGACTTCTTCGCTTTAAATTCAGAGGTGGGCCAGATTTCTGTTTCCCCCTACAAAGCCCAGCACAGTTCCTGTTTTTCCAGGCCATTTTACCAGTGCACATTCTTTGTTCCAGTTATTATCCAGCCTGACCTCCTACAGACTAACTGGTTGAGAGTTGAAAAGCATACTCTTTACATATATTAATCTGTTTTCCAACAGTCTAGTAGCTTCACCTAAAGACCAAGTCATGCTTTTTATAGGCTCCCATGGTTGTGGTTGTTGTTTGCCCCCTGAAAACAAGGTATGATGCTTGTGCTGGTGGCTTCCCCAGCAGATACCCAACACCGCTCACTTCTGGTTGCAAGAAACCACATTCATCATTAGAAAGGGAAAGTACCGAATCAGATTATTGGGCCTTGCTCTGCTCCCATGTGCCCAGATTTTATAGCAGGGTACCTTCATGGATTTGCAGGTGGTCACTCCAGATTTAAAATGGTATAAAAGGGCAGGTCTTGCCCTAACGTTTGCAAAGATACAAGACCAGCTGGAAACGTTACATCTGAGCTAGGCTGTGAAAACTCAGGGCATTTGGGCCAGTTTTGTTTTAAGCATAGTGTAGCCTTCTTCTAAAAGTAGGTTAAAAAAAGTCACCCCCTTTTAAGCTAGCTTGCAGCCTAATTTTGATCTCTTGGAAGAAAAGCAGTCTTAATTAACTTGATCTGAAATACAGTGGTTCTCAAACATTATGGTTGTGACCTCTGTTACATTCCAGTGCCTGGGAGCACACTAGATTTAATAGCAGATTAAAGTGAATTTGTTAGATTTATCACCTTGCTTACACCAGCTGAAACCTCAAACCTGGTTGTCTCAGGGAATGGTTCCCACTCTCCCACAATTTCACAATCATACTATTTATTTGTATTTAATAAAATTACCTAATAAGACCATTCTCTGAGCATGTGGAACCTGTGGAAACAACTTACAGCTTTAGGTAAATACAGAGATGTCAACTTCCTCACTTAACGCTTCCCTGAACAACTCTTTCCTCGAGCCAAACCCAAGGTAAATAAGCTTTTAAACTAAGCCCATTGGACTAGGTAGGTACAAGCACCTTTGCTGATAAACACCACTAATTAGAATCAAGAGATACTAAGACAAATCTCAGCTTTACGTTAAGAAATCTGGGGCCCCAGATGTGTATTTCAGGTCTGAAAGTAAACACACACAGGCACTGAAACCAATGGATATCCACGGGAAAACTTCATTTTTAGGATAAGGCCACTGGAACGTAAACATCAGGGCTGGAAGTTAAGAGACGACTCCAGAAGTATGTATCCTGCACAGTTCGATACAATATCGGATATATACTAACCGCATGAGAAAAAGCAGGTTTGCTTACAGGCATTGAAAATGAAGATTCGTAAGAAAAACTCTGGATCTCACTGCAAATTCAAGCATTTAACATTCAGTGAGGAGAGGAGAAAAGCAAACAAAAAACAGACACTGTGTTGTACTTTTTTGTTTTTATAGATTTTTTACAATATATTTCTCTTCATTTGCATATTTTACCCACATCTGTAGCTTTCTTTTTACATGTTGAACTGAACTGGAATAAATCTAAAGGTTTGATATATTTTAAACAACTGATAAAAATTGCAAAGTAGTAAACCTGTAAGAAAAGAAATTATAAAACTCTCTTTTTAAGTGTTTAATGAAAGCAAGTCAAATGTATCATTAGGAACAATATGGTTTGTTTTAAACACATCATAGGTGATTCAGGCAGGACAACTTTTTTTGTTTTTTGTTTTTCTTTTTGTTTAATATTAGGCACATTTTCAGCATACCTGTTTTCCAGACAGTTTTATACTATTCAATAGTATCATCCGCATCCACTTGGAACTGCTGCAGGATTTTCAAAATGTGATTGATCATGAATATTCATTATTGGTATTCTCTTCATCTTTCTTTAAAACTATCAGAAGAAAAAAAAAAAATCAGTGTTTCTTGTCTCTTAAAAAATCCATAATGAATGATTGAGTTGTAAGGCAGCAACAGATTCAGTGTCAACTGAGGTCACAGTCCTTCAGTTCCATCTAGTGGGTAGAAATTATACTTAGTGGACACTGTTCCTAGACAGTCCCTTCGGGGCAAGATGACTGACTCACAAGGCCAGTTACTGCTGGTAGAGTAAGTTAAGTGGTACACCGAGTAAGGAACACTGGCCACTCCTGTGTCATCCTTGCAGCCTCATGTCTTCATACAGAAAGCAAAAAGACAGTCCAACGGAAAAAAAATGAGAATATGATAGAGCCGTGACAGGTTCTATGAATGGTTTATTTACAGTCTTCATCCCTGATGTGAAAAAAGAAAAAAGCCTTCTTTGACTAAAACAGGCAGATCTCAGCAGCATGCTACATGCCTTAGCAAATCAGCCCATTGCATCTCCTTGACTGCTTAGCCATGGATTCACACTGAGGCAGTGAATAGAAAGTCCTACTGCTCAAGAAGAGCAATTTCAAAATGCTCACCTGTCCCATCAATATGACTCCCTAAAGTAGACTTAAGAACGTCTCATTTTGGTGGAGCAACTCCCTGTTCCCAGAATCTGTTCATGCTATTAAAGTGTGAAGCAGTTGGCTCCTCAGGGATCTCTCAGACACCCCTGCAGTGAGACTGCAAACTCAAATACGTTACTCAGATGTGGGAACAAAATGATCCATGCCTTAAAGATATGCCACAACTTTGATAATTCCCTTCCCATCATGACCTAATTCAGGAAGGAAGGAGGGCTTTAACCTTCAACTAGAGTATACTCGAGGAGGGGTTTCAGAGCAGTATCTCTCCGCCTCCTTTCAGTCTTCGATAAATAGTATGTTTTTTCTGAATTCTGGCATTCTCATTTGCTAAGAGGGCCACTCCACTCCTGAAGGCAATGGCTTCAGCATAGGGCTTCTTGGTCTTCAGTTTCAAGTCTTTCAGGCAGAATAACCACATTCTGATTCAACCTCATCCCCTGAAGAAGCATTCACTTTGCACTCACCTGGCTGAACAGAAGTCAAAACATCTTTAACTACAGCACTAGAAGCCATCCAAAAAAAGGAGATATGTTACTGCACATTTCCCTCTCAGAGGGAGATTGGACCACCCTTAAAATTCCAGCCCCAGCTGATAAGACCATCAATTCAGAGGTCATCCCCCAAAGTGGTGCTCCTGTGCACGCTGCACATTGCTATTTAGGCACCACTCGCCTTTTGGAAAAGCACGGTCAATAAGCATATTCCCTTCTGACAGAGCCACTGCCTTTACACAACTTGCATTCAGTTACTACCGAAGCTTTTGGTTGTGTTTTTTTTCATATCCTAATGTTGATGTGAGGAAGGGAAGAAGAAAGTAATTAGCATAAAAAGTTCTCTGAATTCATACTTGACAAGGCCAGCTCTAGATACTGTGTAACGGTATATAAAACACACCCCCAAATCCTATGTTCTTTTTGACTCTTTGGAAAGGGAATAACCAGCGTACTTGAGCAGGAAGAAAGCCAATTTATTTCAGCATAGAAGGTCTGCAATTCATTCCATGTTCACTAAGAGTAACGCAGTTATTGCTCTATAAGATAAGACTGGATTGATCATTAACCCCCACCCTGAGTGCTGGGCATCCGGGTTCCCAACATTGCCAAGAAGGACCTCCTAAGCCACTAGTATCAAAAGAAAAAAGCCTCACGAATAATTTCTTGTAAAGATGTGATCTTCAAGAAACATGTAAGTTCCTCAGTTCTTCATATTACCACTGCTTGTGAATGGAGGCCAGCCTTTGCTCTCTGCACTAGAATAATGTACTATTTAGAATAACACATTGGAGATAAATTAAGGTAAGAATAGATGATCCAGCTGATCAAATCAAAGAACAGGAGAAACATTAATCTCTTGCATGAGGATGCTCTGAAACTGGAATCCTTTAACTGCTATGCGAATCACCCAGAATTTGTTTTACAACCTGTAGTTTAGTAAGAATTAAAGTTCTTTTCCTTCGGTAGTAGCCTTCAAAGCAAAAGCAAACATGACAGGATTCAAGTGTGGACCATTTCTGCATCAGCCCACCAGATTCTGGTTTGCCTATTTCACTTCAATGATATATAATAGATGCTGCTGACGGCATCACTCTGAGTTCAGCAGTATTTTCAAAGCTGTCACGTTCCATCAATCAAGTTTCCTTGGGAGCAGACCATACCAATGCGGGGGCCTTCCATTCTCATACTTCAGCTACCTTCTTTCGTTTACTTCCTCTGAATAAAAAAAAATATTGTTCTGTTTACTCTAACATGCTACAATATGTGCATACATAACTGTAGGCGACGCGTGAGTTACTTCAAGATGTGCTTTTTCATTGAAGTGCGCTTTTACTTTTACAAATTCTACATCAAGGTGGAAGGAAGGAAGGCTGCAGAGTGCTCATACACTGAAGCTGAAGGAAGTTTTCCTGAACAGAGTTAAGATGTTTGTTCCAATGTCCTATGGACAAACTACTCTATCCCATGCACTCCGGCCTGAGCCAGTATTAAACATTCCAGAAACTTGTTGATTTGTTTGGATAGTTAATGGCAAGGCTGATAGCAGCAATGTTTTTCAGGGCCTAGAAGAGAGAAGGAAAAACAAAGTCACATCAAAGATTCTCCTCAATCCAAAACTGTAAAGAAAACCTTGTATGAAATTAAACAGAAATAGATAAATAGCCTTCCTGTTTCTACCTGGTCATCTCCTGGTGGTGCAGTAATTGTCATGCACCCACGCAGTTTCAGCAAGGCAACTGCATTTCCAGTTGCTGAAAGGCCAGCCCACTTCCCCATTTCCATGTTTTGGCAGTTGAGAGGTCAGTTGGGTAAAACAGATATAGCTGATTACACCCAACAGCCAGTTTGTGGCACATCATCTGACTACTAAAGGAGAACAGCATTTGTGTGTAGTTCATTCACAAATCTCAGAGGCCTGTCATGGTATCGTAAAGCCCAAGTACATTCACATCTATTCTATAAAACTCCACTGGGCAATCAGAAATCATTCATTATCTCCATCTGACAGAAAAATATCACAAAAACACACATCTCTGGGGTTGTGCAATCTTACTACCTGTGCTGTGCAGCGATGAAGATGATCTTCAGTATTTAAGGCAAGCAAGTACTCCTGTAGAGATCCAAGCTCCTGCAGCCAGAGAACATTCAATGAACACCAACGTTTCTATCAAAGATATCATCCTACTAATTAACATTAAAATGCCGATCATTATAGCAGTCCCCAAGAACCAAAGGTATCAGAACTACACACAAAAACCTCCTGGACTAGAACACAGTTTGTGATGACAGAAATCAGTTCATTACAGACTGTTCATATGTAATGTTCAAAATCAGCTCAAGGAAAATCACATTCAAATACCTTTAAACTAATTATTAAATCAGCATTCCTCTCAAAATAAAGAGCAGCTTTAGGGCCTACTGCCTTAATCGCACAAGGAAGAGTCATGACTATCACTTAAGGCCCCATGATGGATAAGGCAACAGTACGCCCCTCTATTAGAATTTGCTACCAGACTCCACAAGAGAAAGTTGTTAATGTTTCTGAAGCATTTAATGTTTCTAAAGCTCTGATTAACTTTGCCAAGAAAAAGGAAAACTGCATTTAGTTTAACACTGAACCACATATCATTCCCAGCACTGGGGAAAGGCAGGATACAAATACAGGAACTGCTTACATTAACTCTGTTTTCTGTAACAAAGAAGAGTTCTGCAAGTGCACGATGAAGAGGAAGGAGAATACCAGGCTTGGTCATGTCATGACATAAGTTGTTTTCCATATGGGTGAAAAGCTGCCAAAGTGGCTTCAACAAGGTGAGGTCACAGTCCCTGAAAAAAGTAATTTAAATGAAATAGCGATGAAATAGTGAGTAACCATGATCTTATGCCTATTTCTGGGAGGATGGGGGTGGGGGGGAACCCAAACAAATTTAAGAGAACAAAAACATACAGTTCTGACAGTTAGATGTATAAATGAAGGAAGAAACACAAGAAGTATTTTAAAATCTAAATTCAGTCAGGTGTTTCAGCACAATGAATTTCATTCTGAATCAGTGAGGTGGAGAAAACCTCATATCCACGAATATGTCTAAATGGCTTTTCTAAAACTGAGTGGCCTCCTGAAATGAGGACTTTAAAATAACTGTATACATCACTTTCCTAAATGCTCTAGCTCCACTGCTTGAAATTACACAATATTGAACTACAGCACTGAGCAGGTGATGCCCTTGTATAGGGCAGACAGACAAAAATTGATATATAGCTTTACAAACAATACCAACCCTGCCTCCTTCCTGCTCCTGAGTTAAAGCTAGCTAACCCAAATGTCACTTATCATACAGATAGGATGACAAATATCATGCAGTAGGGGGGAAAAGGGGATAAACTCAATTTCAGAATCTGTCATCTGATTAACACAAGAAAAACATTAAATATTATAAGCACAACGGAGACTTGATCTTTTAGCAATTAAATTTGTTGTCCACGTAACAAAGCAGACATTTTCTGATGAAAAAAACCAAGGGAACTTGAAAAAATAATAAATCCATGATTACAAGTAATACCAAAATCAGTTTTTCAGACTTTGATGCAGATCGGTGTATCTAAAATTTACTTAGAGTCAAGCAATGGTTTTATGTAATTGTCCATTTTTATTACTATATGTGAATATACTTTTTGACTTCTCTTTATCAAAGTAAGCTAGTAGGATGCTGTTATTTTCGTGATTTTGCTTGTTCTTAACCGAAAGGACATAACCGAGATAAGTGTCAGCATTCCAGCATTGTAGTCTTTGTTTCCAGCATTTCTATTGAGTTAATGTGACTATACACATCTGCGAAACACTTTAAGAGCTCAACATTTTTTGAATGTGTATTTTCATAAGAAATACCCATGCCGTACATACTTAAGCATTAGCACACCTATCCCTCCTAAAACTCAATTACAGGCTTAGCAGTACAACTGAAAATAATAATTTAAAAGTTATTTACTTTACAGAGAATCAGATCACCATGTCACCAGTTTATTATTCCATCCTCACCTTAATTCTGAAGTATGACTAATACAAAGAGAATAAATTCCTAGAAAATTAATTGAAATCTACTTTTTATCCTGTTTCGGGGTGATTTTGTTTCTTTAGAACATTTGAATTCATTGGACCTTTTTAAAAGCCAAGAAGGAAGAGAAAATGTGTTCAAGAAAACCGCTTATAGTAAGTTTCTGCTATGAAGGCACTGTGAATTGTATCTGTAAGGCAAATTAAGAATACCTACTTCAAATCATGGTTTTCTGGCTTCAAAATAATATCAGCTTAGTCACTTTTTCTTCTCCTGCCCTTTGCCTTTAATGTACAACGTAGCACAGTGCACTTACCTCTGGGCGCTGCACTGCACTATCTTCAAGAGCAAGTGGATAGCCTTCAAACGCTGGTGACCCGTCTGACGGCACGCTACCCCGACCTGCCATTCCCAGATTTTGGCCAATGGGAGGTGAGGAACTACCCTTTCCTCAGACAGCATCTGCTTTAGAATTTCAAACCCTGGCGGGGGAGGGGGAATATCAAAGCTGTTACTTTTGTAGGGACCCATTCTGTTCACATATTCAGTTTTCTCTTCTCCATATACTAAGTATTGCTCTGGCAAACAAGAAATATCAAAGAAAAATACCAAACAAAAATATGAGATAGTTCCAGGTTACATCCTGTCATCGCAAGTCTTTTCTGGGGCAAAACTTAGATAAAAATTAGAAATCTGAAATAATCTGAAATTAAAGTTTTGCCCAACTAAGGCAAACGGAACACAGGTCCTCACTATTATATGATATGCAGTAGACCTTTGCTGATTGCAAGTCATCCACCAGCTTCAATTTTGTTAAAAATATTTAAGCTCTAAAATAAATCAACAAAACCTTTCATGCTATATCTAGAAATTAGATCCAGAACCAGCCTCTTTTAATGGATGACTACTTTTTAAAAAACACAACTACAATAATTTCTGTTTCTAATTACGGCACCTTGGAGTGTTTACTAAATCCTGTGTGTAATTACTGTCATATAATGAGACTCTGAATGCAAATAACATGATTATAATTGTTATCTCCAAGTCTCTGTGAAGATTTGGTATTTCCAGCATAAAGTCACAGCAAGTAAGAGACATTAGTCAAGTTTCAACTTGAAAAAACTAATCACGTTATTTCCAAAACACTGGAGAAAGCAAATTCTAAGTCAAAAAAAAGCAATAACCACAAGTCTGCCAAAGCTTGGCAAAATAACTCCAAAAAGTCCTTTCCAATACATTCTGAGCAGTGCTTACCTGTCTGAAACCTTCCAAGATGACCTGCTGTCACTGTAAACTTATAACCCCACTCAGTGTTACTCATGTCAGAAGTAAATCGGTAATAGAGTGTGTCCCCTGTGTACAAGGGAAGGAAGAAAATCCACATTACTACCCTCTGAATTAGTTTTGCTATCACAAATACAATTTGAATGAAAAGTCTGTCATAAATTAATCCTAGATATCATCATTCACGAGAGGTGATCTTTTCCTTTTTGGTAGTTATAAAATGCACAGAACAGTATGATAAACAGGAGGCTGAAGCAAAACGCGGAATGGTTTCCACTGTATGAAGATACTCAAAAGGATACTGTCTCTTACATTTTTGTCAACTACATAGAAGAGGGAGTTAAAGAAACTCTATACTGGACACAGTTAAACTTCACTTTTCCAATTGTGTTATGGATCAGTTATGATTTATGAAAAAAGAACCTCTACACAGGCAGCCAAGTTCGCAGTCCATTAAGCAAAAGGTTAAAAAAATGTGAAAGCAAAGTTGCACTGCTTTTACATGTCAGAAAATTAAATTGCACACTTTTACCCTAGGGAACAAAATTGTTAAACTCAACCACTTAGAAGTGGAAGAACTACCAAAATGTTTGACTATTTTACAACCAGGCAGTGGAACATTCAATAAATTCTTGTCATTGTAGCATCTAAAGCTTCACCAAGATAAACACTGGTAGTTAGCTGTAATGCTAAACAAAATATATCCTTACCTATTGCACTCTGTAATATTAGATCTGGTTAAAACTTAGAATTTCCTTCTATTCCATGAAAAATCCTATCACCCTGGAACAAGCATGCTAGTTTTCACTGGGAAGCAGGATTTTCAAAGTTTCATGAAGAAGAAAAATTTTGAGAACATTTTTTAGGATTTAAAAAGAAAAAAAAAAAAATCTAAAAACCTATTCCTTTTTTCATCATGAAATGAAGTCATTGCTCTCTTCTACTCCTAGGAGTCTTGGCAAAGCCTTGCCATCAAATGAAAAGCCCAGAAGCCTTCAAATGCCTGGTTTCAGCTAAAGCCTGCTGAGTGAAATCAAGAGCCTTAATGCACGCAGCCTTGGCTGGAAATGAAGTTCCACAAGGTGAAACTCAAGTTTCACAGCCAAGGCTGCTCCAAAAACAATGGGCCTCAAAGTTCAGTTTCTTGGCAAACCTCTGCAACTATTTAGGAGGAAAAGGAGGACAGAAAGAAGTTCATAAAAAACCAAAATATTTCTGCAGAGCACACATTTGTTTCTACCTAGCACCTTGTAACCCAAACTGCTTTGCTAAGAAAGCTCCTAAATCTATTTACAGCTACTGAGAGTACTCGAAGCCAAAAGCTTCCTGCAATGCCACAGCGCTCAATGGGTTAAAACAACTTAACATAAGCAGCATGGGACCATGCAGTCCTTCAGCTCACTGGCATTTGCTACTGTGTTATCAAAAACGTGCTTAAGAGAATACAGACTGAAGTTGTCAGTCAAATGACTGATTTTTTTTTTTTTTCAGCTATGCTCTGCAGCAACAACTGGAGACAAGGCATTGGCACACACTCTTTATTTGCTCTGAGCACTAGTATAGCACAGAGACAAGAGATAAGCCTATCTTTTTTTTTTTTTTTTTTAAAAATGTGCTTCCTGTGGAAAGTAAGACAAGGCAGAAACAATGTAAGTGAATATCATGCAGAACAAGGACTGTGTTGGAACAGAATCAAGATCAAAATTTGTTTCCAGTAGCTAAGTGCACGCTTTGACCGAGGTGTGGGAAAAAAAGGTCAAGTAGCAGAACAACAGATAAGCCTACTTTTAAGAAACAAATGCAAGAGCAGCACGTCAGAGCAAACAGACTGGGACAAGAAAATGTATATTTTTCCCCACACATCTCAGGAACATCCGCATTTAACTGTCATCTTTCAGTAGTTTCTCTCAGGAGTCCTGGATACCACCAATATCCTATACATTTGCACTCTAAACCACTGCATATTCACCTGGAAGCTCAAAATCATTCCATTTCTGCGGAGACCCACTGAAGCTGTGCCGATCCTGCTGGAAATCACTGCTGCTGGACATGAGCAACTCATCACAGCCTTCTTCTGTATTACACTGAGAGTCAAATTTGATTGAGAGGTAGATAGCACCAGGAATGTGAACTTTATCCTGAGAAATAAACACATGATCTTTGTATACTGTAACACTATATTACCTGCCAAGAAGCCACTTAACTTTCACCATACAAACAAGGGAGATATAACAAATATTATAGCATCTCCATGGGAAAAAAGAGTCTTCATTATTTTTATTAGGAGCTAATTTAACAAGTGTAAAGCATGGTCTATTGTTTGCATTAGCCGTTAGGAGTGTAAAAATTAATTGCTGGCAATGCTTTGTTTTTTTTTTAAAAAATGTAATCGTTGCTGACATTGATCTCATTGCTAGAACCTAAAGGTTTATATGCATTTTAAAAATAAAAATCAGAAGAGTCAGAGCTGCAGTGAAGTTAAAAATCCCAAGACTGCCCAGAGGCAATAATTGCTAGCAAACTATAGTAGAAAAATGCTTTCAAACAATACCAAGAAAAGAAAATCAGAAACTGTTTGTGTCAGGAGAACATAGTCTAAAATGAGAAATACAAGAAAAAGACTGCACTCCTAGCCTTCGTCTAAGAGCACAAGGACCTAACAGGCCAAGTGAAACAGACCTTTGGATGAAAGGGTAGAAATATTTGCTCATTAAGTCCCTGAAACGATTTAAGTAATCTGCTTCACATGCATAGTAAAACCATTTAAGTTATGCACTTTCCACATGATTGAATTAGGACTACATTAAAGTGCCTTATTGAACATATTTCTTACAGGGCAAGGCCTTAGTCATTTAGCATCAGCCTCCCCAAAAGCAAGACTGAAGAGGACATTTCACAGGTCCTTCAAGAACAGAAGTCCGATGGGTATACACATGGAGTATTAATATTTTTCAACTGGTCTTCAAGTCATGCAAATCCACTGCACTGTAATACATGTATAACTTACCTCAAAATTAGTATTGTTGTTATAAGGATGTTTAGATTCACGTGTCTGGACTGCCATTCCGGGTTCCTCCATGAACTGGCAAGCTGTCAATGCCATTGTTCCTAGCATGCTCTCATTGCAGCCATGCAGTACTTTCTGTAGAATCTGGGGAGAAGCAACACGACATGTAAATACAACTTGCTATCAAAACAACATTTACAAACTTACATGCTGATGACTGACACAAGAGTCATTTCTAGCCACACAACATTTCAGAAGAGGACTGAGCTACTAGCAAGAAACAAGACAAATTCACAAATTATGTTTACAAGTGTCATCTCCATAAGCGCAGAAGATTTTACTTTGTCCTCTGTTCCAGATCTTTCAGTCTTTATCTGATAAAAACATGAGAGCTATTAGCTACATCTTTTCACAAATGCTAGAATCAAGGCTAATCCATAAAGTAATTAACAGTAAACTAAAGCTGTAAACAAGGAAGATAATTTTAAAACAACTTTGTTAACATAATAAAGACACCTTTACCTTCTATACCCACAGGTTTTGATTTCAATAGAAGATGTCACATGTTTTAGCCTTCAAAATGTACAACTCCGTGTATAAGAAGGAATGATTAAGTATCAGTTAAGTGGTTGCAGTGTTTGAAAGCACTAAATGCAAGAGCTGTGGCTTTAAAAATACAAATAAATGCCATTTAGTCTATCAGGACACACTAAATAATAATTCAGAACAACCTGAGTCTCCACATTCTCTTATTTTTCAAAAGTGCACAAAACCTCTGAATCAGGAGTCCTGCTACTCGAGGCCCATTCCAGGTCATTAGAGCAACCTATTACATCTCTTCATCTGCAATTTTCTAACTCCTCCTATAAAATGTAATGCAAGCTCAGACCAAAAGGTTCATCTCCACATCAGCCAGAAATGGATTTCTTGGGGGCAAGGAGTTTAAAAAACAAAGGCAGTATGTAGCATAGCTCCCTGAACGCATTCTTTGCCTCCACACACTTGCAGAATAGCCTACGACAAAGGCTACGCTTTTGTATTTAATATGCCTTAACAGATTTTCACTCTATTAGTTCATCCTGTCATTTTCTGAATCTATATATAATAATAATTGCACACCCTGTGGCAACAATTTCAATGACATACTGTGTCAAGAACCAGTTCTTTTGGTTTGTTTTGGACCTGCCACTTATTACCTTAATCTGACACTCCTTTGTTTTCTTACTGGGAGGGCCAGTGAATAATACCTGCTGTTAGCTTTTGTATCCTGCTTACTGTTTTAAAACTACAGAGAAAGAGGAACAGACTTTTTCATTACTCGCCCTCTCTCAATGCCCCCACAGGGCAAAGATCCAGGATGAAGAAAACTAGTTGGTTCCCCATACTGAAGTTATTCCATGGCTATAATAATCTCTGCCACTCTGCCACTCTTCTCCAGGCCTCTTCCAGTTGTACTGCATCTTTTTTTTTTTCAAAATGAGATGAGGAGTCAGGTCACATGCTGTAGCCCAGATGAGAGCATATTAGTGGTTCAGTGGCATACTGATGCCTTCTGTTTTATTTTTAATTCCTTCTTTGAAGATTCCCAGCACTTGATTTGCTTCGACTGCTGTGAAGCATTGAGCTGACATTTTCATTACAACATTCTATTGTAATTCCAAGATCACTTCCACCACGGTAACAGTCAGCTCATCAATGGAGTAGCAGGTATTACAATACACACATTGAGATCTAACAAAAAAGCAGCTTTCAAAACAGACTGCCTATTTTACCAGTTTCTCTATAAGATTTATTTTCCCATACAGCTCTTTCATAACTGAAAGAGTTGTCTCCAGGGAGCTAGTTTTTCCATTTTCTGTTAACAAAATCAGTACATTAAGACACTGACAGATTCCCACTGCTTTTTCAGAACTAATTTAAATTTTGGAGTTTCAATTTAGTTTAAAAAAAGGTACTGCAAGTATTTTTGTTAGTCAGAGTCTCGTGGCATGTAGGCTTAGGGCTTGTTCACATACATAAGTGAAATCCACTTACTTTTTCCCATAACTGTTTTTCCTCTAGCTGCATAAGCATGTCCAGTATGTATGTCATATGGGCTGGGCCACTAAGATCTAGGATTTCCTCATTTATCGCCACATCATCTGGCCACTCAGCTAACAATGATGCCAACACATGCCTGGCATAAAGAACAGCAGTTGCCTCATTTACACGATACAGGTAGTCCCTCACAGCTTTTTTACTTCTAGAGTCCAGCTCCTTGTGCAGGAGTATTGAACTCTTAGTGCGACGTTGCTTGGCATAACTAAGCTGTAGATCACTCTCTGTGTTGGTTATCAGTTTCTGGGCGACCGGATTGGTTTCTTCTGTTGCTTTATCACAGAGCGCAGGCTTTGACTGCAAAAAAGAAATGCAAGTTTGAAAATAGGCTCTCAACAATTTACTTCCTTATGTTTGGATATCTGACCAGTCCATCAGACTGCAAGCTTAATTTACAAATGAATTTGTCTTTTACATACTGAAAATCGGATGTATCAAAGAACACAAAAGTGTAATCTGTCACGCACCCACAGGGACAGAATTCCTCAAAAAGACTGTTTATGTCAATGGACTTCACTATACACTGATGCATTCATGACTGCACACGGGAGCAGAAACAGCAGTTAGAATTCTAACCAGAAGCATTAATTTAAGTTGACCCACAGAGGTAAAGCAACGAAGTGCCATGCTATTTGTGACACAGAATGAGGCAAGTTGGGAGGGACCTTTGGAGATCATTTGGTCCAAATCCAACTTAAAGTTGAGCCAACTTCAAAATCAAGGCTTTGTCCAGTTAAGTTTGGAGAATTTCCAGGGGTGGATTTTTCACAGCCTCTGTATAAGTTGTTGTAAGGCCTATTTTTTTTTTCTTATAATTATGTGAAACTACTTCAGGAAGCCCTTGATCCAGTTTGCTATGCAACTGATAGACAACTGTGCTGGTGATACCACACAGCCAGGAGCCAGCACCCAAAATAAATCAGAGAGCTGTGGGACCATGCTATTGAATGCAAAACATCAAGCTTGCAAGCATAGGGTCTACTTTACAAGAGAAATTCATTGCTTCCTTGTTCTGCTGAAATTACTGTAAGATAACAATAATATGCTAAAACAGTAACACTTAGGCATAAGTTTACAGTAATTGGATATAATCTCTCTTGTATAAGGAGAGGAAATTACAGCGTACAATCACAGTTTGTTCTCCTGACCTGAGAATCAAGTTCTCTTACTTCCTCTTAAGGAAGAAATTACAAGGAAGAAATACTTGCTTCTCGTTGTACCTGTTCATTCATTTTGACGTAAAACATTAACAACAGATTATTTCAGATA
>WAAD01043879.1:0-18284 GCA_013389945.1 Fregata magnificens | reverse complement strand
AACCTTAATGATTCTATGATTCTATGATAATAATAATAATGAGTAACTAAGAGCTAGTCCAAGTTAAGTTCATTTAGAAACAAGGAGTCATTTCTATTTGATCATTCACAGTGGTGATTAGTGATTGGCAAAAACTACCAAGAGCTGTGGTGAATCTTGTACAGCTAATGTCACCTGTTCAACAAAGTTTTGAAGCTGTTTTGAAGCTGTTTTGCATCAGCTTTGAAGCTGTTTATGCCTCCTGTGTCTTAGCTGTGGTCCAAAGCACAAGTGGCTGAGCAGGAATCCCTCAGACCCTTACCTGGAAGGGCCACATCAGTTGGCAAAAGGATGTCATATTTGGTTCAGAGCAAATACAGTCTTTCTGAGTGGGCAAAAGCGAAACGGAGAGGTGAAGATCACATCCACTGGTATCGGATACTCAGACACACAATGAGATGAAACTGAAAACAAGCTTTTCAAATTTTTAACACCACCACCATCAATGCAGTGCTAGCACCCAAATATTGTTAAACAGGCTTGTACCCATGGACTTGTTTCCCTACCTTTTAGTAATACTCATGGCAGATTGGTTTGTCATCTCAAACACCACGTTTAGAACAAGACTGCAGTTAATACCCTTGTCCCCATAGGTGAGATCTGAGTCATGCCAGCTGGGTGTGATCCCTCCTGATGATTTACAAATAAGCCCTAGAGTCATCTTGCCCTCACCCCCTTTGCAGAGGTCTGCCAAGGTAGGCAGAAAGCAAGGGAGGGGATTGTGTTTCTTCCTGGCATTTTTACAGCTTTGACCTGTAACTTGCTTTGATTTTGGGGAATGATATTTTAGGGAGCACAGCTCCATAAGGGAAATGAAAAATCCCAATTGTTCTTCAAATCCATTATTGAATATCTGGAAGAAAGTATGCATTAGGTAATGGAATATATTTGGCAGTCTCAAAAGAACATTTTTTTCTTGCTCTAAGGTCAAAACCCTGTGTTTTTAACCATTTCTACTTCCCTACACTAGTATCTGGAATTATGTTATCTATTCACTTTGGTGCACGTCTGCCAGATTTCAGTCTATCAGTGGTGAGTTGCAAGCTATTGTGAAACCCTCCATATACGTTTAGCAAGATGATAAATGAGTACCTATCAATTGAGTAGGCAGAGCCCTAGCTGAAAATGTTGCAATTGTAAAATACAGAACCCTGTGTTCACAGGGTATTTGGTACTGTCAGCCTACATTGGCTGCTTCTTTCGGAGGTGCAAGTGTCTTTGGAAAGTTTTTGTTGCCTTTTAATACCCAGTTGCACACAGGTATGCCACTTAATTCCCATAAATTGCAAGAGCATCTCAGCATGAAGGGTCATGTAAAAAAAGTAGATGTTACAAATCTAGCATTCGAAATGTTGTATGGCAATCACGTGATAAAACTTTCTGAGGGTTATGTTGGACGTCTTGGTCATTATCACTGTCACTAGAAAAACAAAAACCTTCACATACAGTAAATCCAGCATGCCTAAAATAAAAATCATTTTGGTTCTTGGAGCAGTAGTGGTCTAAAGCAGTTTGACCTAGAGCACATTTCTTTTCTTTAGCGCCACTAAATCTTTGATATATGGGCTTTCTAAAGCCTACAAATCAAACACTTCATCTTCTGTCATCTGATAAAAGTATACAAAATTAATTGAAGCACAGGTGCAGAACAGGCTAGTCTGCAACTTTTTATTAAAGTACAGGACTATGACAGTTCATCTAAAGAAAATTTCAAAGTATATTAAATAGCTTTACTATGGGACTACCTGCAATGCTGCTGTCTAACAATTCAGGTGGTATCAGTCATGCTTTTAAATCCTAGGGGGAACGTCTAGAGAACATAAAAGAGATTACACCTGAAGAAATTTTTCCTATAAACTAAAGCTTAAAAAAGGAATATCCTTTCTGACATTTTAATGCCATTTTATAATTCTAAAAAAGAAGTACTACTAACTTCATAGCAGAGCTTTAAAAATTCTACAGACACATTACTTTCTTTACATTTTCTTTCAATTTTGTAAGATTCTGATACTCTGAGGATTGTAACTGTTGAATGAGAATCCACACCATCTTTTAAAGTGGATTTTTTGTGGTCCAGGAGGAAGGAAAACATGAAAGGTTATGCTAGCAGGCTGAGGAAATGAGAAAAGGCTTCAGCCTTGGACTTTTTATTCTTCTTGTGCGTTTGTACAATATCAATGCAGCAGAAATATACTTTCCATGCAAGTTTTAGATTCTTTTTAAATGTCTAATAAAACTTTGCTATGTATAAGCAGTAATTTTTTTGTAATTGAAAGTTTACCAGGTATGTTATTATGCATGCAGCCCTCTCCATGTCTGTGACAAGGTTATAAATGACACTTTAATTACGACTTTAGCATGCCGGTGCCACACCACTACAACTACCTCTTGTTTGTATAGAAAATTTCATCATGTCCTGCTGCAAAATCACTCCTGTATTTCCAGTGACGGGCTTGATTTTCCCACCCAGCCATATTTCAGTCTCAGCTTGCTCAAACCTTGCTCAACATTTGACACTGAGCTTTTCCCAGAAGTTGCAGCACTGAGCCTGGTGCCCGGGGCCTTCCCAGCAGCAGGATTGCAGCTACTGCTCTGCCCACAGGAGAGCAAACCCCCAGCACAGGAGCAGAATTTCTCTTCCCACCTCATACACCCACATTGGTATTTAAGCTTATCGCTGCAGTCGGTGGACAGCAATGGGTCTCTGATTCATCTGAACTACTGTTGGTACTCGTTTTCCATGGGAATGAATGAGATTTTGGGAGCAGCTGCTGCCATGGGAGGATGCCAAGGGCCTCCTGATGGCACCAGCTCCATGATGGTGCCTGCACCAGACAAGCCCGGAGCCAGCCGAGATGCTTCCCATCATCTTTCCTGCTTCTTTGCCAAAAGCTGCAGGTTTTATAAATTGCTTTTCCTACTGCACTGAAGAGGTTTGTAGTTATGAGTCCACATTAGGTGGCTCGTAGGTCAGCCTGGGCAAGCCAGCGTTAAACATCTTCTGGTCAGCAGGTGCCACCAGCCCTGTTAGCAAACAAAAGGAGTTTCTTCCACACTGACCTGCTGCCCCAGGGCTATTCATCACAGCCCCAAAAGCCTTTTGTCCCACACAGTAAGCTGGGAAGCCCCAGGAGGGGTCAGGTTTGGTTTTCATGCTCTGCACCAAGATCTCCCAGGCATCTGTGGGTAGGGTGACCACCACATGGGTGCAGCACCCACCACCTTGCTGGGGTTTGCTTGCACCTCACATCTCTTCAGGACAGAGACCCAGAGAGCTGAGCGCGAAGGAGACAAACCACATCATTTGCTCCTCATGTGCTCTCCTGGCTTGCTGCTTTCAGTGCTGAATTACTGTCCTTTCACCTGAAACGCTGCTGATATAAGGAAGGGATCTGCACTGCTCTGCAGCACATGCTGTTCCTAGACTTGGCCAGGGCTCATGGCTCCAGCAGATGTTCCTGCTCTTCAAGGTAGTGGGACCTTTCTTGGTCATTTTCCTGCCCTCCTCTTGCCCCCATGCAAATCCCAGTCAAGTCGACATCTGGGAACAGGCCATTAGGTTATGGCCAAGACCTCAGCATGCAGTTGTCCGGTCTTTGACCAGTGACTGCTCCCCAAAAACCAGAGCATAGGAGGACCAAAGCCTCACTAGGAGTTTTTTATTACATTCACAAACTAGTTTGACTAGTTTTTTAATGGAAGGTCAGTGCTAAAAAAATTGTTTTGGGGCAGTTTTACTGTAACTGTCCTTAACTGACTGGACTTTCTAACCAGCACATGGCCTCCCTCCTGCAAGCAGGAGGGCAGGCTGTGGCATTAATACTTAAATTTTCTGCATATAAGGTTTGTGTTTATTTTTCAGTACATCTTTTCTTGGCATACACTCTTGCTTTCTTGGTCTCTGAGTGACTGCATCCACTATATTTAGCAATAACCTTCTGTGGAAAGATAAAAAAGAAGCAACTTATTGAATTATAGCAAGCTAATTTCCTACAAAAGCTCTACCTCAACAAGGAAGATAAGGTAATAAAAACTTCAGCCATGAAATTCAGTACAGGAACAGAAACATTGCTGTCAAGGAGCGGAAAATGTGCTTATGTAACATTTATCTGCAAACGGTTACAGCTGCTGTTGATGTTAACCACTCTGAACAGTTCATGGAAGCACTAAATAAAGAGCTATTCTCACTAGCAGCTGTCTGAAAAAAAGGAGAATTTCCTGATGCAGTGGCCTGAGTTCTGGTATAAGGGGTAATAAGGGGTTACTCTGAATTTACACCATCATCACCAAGAATACAGTTATAGCTCCGTCTAGTTGATTGTCCTGACAAAGATGCAGAGCTGGCCTGGTTAAGTAATTAGTCCTGTAAGGACAAAGGGGGTTGTGTGTGGAAGGAGTTAATGCATTCAGTTATAATGAGCTACTGTTGCAGCGGTGCTATCTTTTGTGGAGAACAGCTCTGTCTGTGAACAATGATTTATTCTAACTGAAACAGGAACTTGTGCCTTGCAATACTTCAAAACGATTTGGAACATTAATTTTAAAGGGTGTGTTTTCTTGAAGCAATAACAAATATAGTAAAACATTTTTAGAGGTTGTTTTTCAGCCAGTGATCCTACAGTGTTTCACAATTGTAAATCACAAGAGCCTATGCTAAGTAGGAAGATTAATTTTGTCACCTCCATTTCATGTATGAGATAACAGAAGGACCTGGAGCACATTTTGATTTGAAATCATGACATTGCCCCCCTGTAGGACCCATGCCTCCAGGGGGCATGCATTCAGGCAGCAGCACTAACAAGTGCTGCTGGAGATGTGGTCCAAATTTAGCCAAAACGAGACAGAGCAGAATAGACCCAATGTCTTTTGATCAAATATTTAGGTGAAAGGACCATGCTGTCCAGCTTTTCCTGCTTTCACTTTCTGGAAGGAGTTGCCACTGGTCTTTGGCAGCCAGTGCCAGTAGAAGATAATGATGAGTTAATAAGTACAGGACTTGCCTGCCATTGCCCAAGATGGCAGATTTCCTGCTGCAAATCTCCCAGAGAGATGTCCTTTGCTAGTTTGTGTCAGATAGATACAAAACCCATGTGCACAGAGGAAAAGACAGCCCACACCACATACAAAACAAAACGCAAACCCCTCAGCCCTCCGGTGAACGTTTGGCAGCTGAGTCTTTGCAATGCCTGTTCCAGCCAAACTTACCAAAACTGGTTATTGGTGCAGAGAGCTCGCGATTTAGTAGATCACAGCAAGTTTTGTAAGCTTTTAATTGTAGAGTGCACTAACTAAATGGTTCTTAAATGACTCATGAGATTAACTTACAGTGTTTTGCTTATTTTTGCTTATGCAGCCTACCAATTTTCCCTACAAGGAAGAGATTATGTCTGTGAACCCTACATGTCTGGTTGTGATTATCCTCCTTTTCATAAGTATCATTCTGGCTTTTAAGGTAAGTGCATTACCATGTATAAAGTTTACTTCTGGTCATGGGTGGAATGTCCCTTGCTGGGAGGCCTGGCTTGAGAATAGATCTAGGGAACTACCGACCAGGCAGCCTGACAGCTGTACAAAGCAAAGTGATAGACATTATAGAAAAAAAGCAGAAAATCTCATAGACAAACACATGAACATATAGGCCACAATGGGGAAGCATGATGCTTGTAGGGGGAGCTCATGGCACATAAATCCTTTGAAGGAGCGGGTCATCCAGTGGACAAGGAAGAGCCTGTTGATACAGACTTCTTGGTTTTTCATCTGGTGTTTGGCAGAGACTCTCATCAAAGGCTTTAAAAAACACCCTAAGATGTGTAGGGACAAGAGAAAAGGTCATCTCACAGACTGTAGCTAGGAAATAGAGAATAAGGATAAATTACCAGTCTTTACAACAGTGAGACCCATGCTGTTCAGTACATTCATAAAAGATCTGGGAAGGGGAAGGAAATCTAACAACAACGGTTTTTTGCAGTGTCATTCAAAATAGGGAAAACAATCAGCCAAGAAAGCTTTGCAGAAGGATCTCATGGCACTGAGTGACTGAGCAATGAAATGGCAGAGAAACTCAGTGGTGAAAAATTCTAAGTGGTGGGCACAGAGGAAGCACAATCTTGTTTCACAGACACTGGAGTGGATTCTGAACTAAGCATGATCACCTGAAAAAGGGATCTTGTAGTTGTAATAGATAGACCTGTGAAAATATTAGCTTACTGCTCAATTCTGGGCAAATAAGTAAATCAAATGATAAGAATATTAAGAAAGGAATAGCGAAACCAGAAATCTAAAGATTTCCTTGCCAGTTTTGATGCCTACTGCCTCTGGAGGCATCCATTCACTTCTGGTGCCCTATCTCAAAAAGGATGTTGTAGAGCAGGTAAATAGATCCAAACAATCCCTCCTGGGAGGGACAACGTAAAGAGCTGCCACACCAGGCAGCGAAAGGGCACAGGGAGTGATGATTTATTTGCTGTTATGCAGACCTCGCAGGTGAGAGGGCTGGAGGTGGCAGGTACCAGACGAAGGGGAGATGTAGCGTTGCCCAGCACAGCCAGAAAGGGCTCACATGAAACCCCTGCACCCAGGTTCGTGGTCCAGTGAGGTGGGCCCCCACCTGCTGTGTGGGGCAGAAGTCCAAAAGGAGCTCAGAATAAGATCAGACAAAACAATGTATGAAAAACAACCATGTATGGCTCAACTGGTCCCCTGAGCCTTGGACCTCTTGGAAAGTATGCCGTTATGTTTGCCTGCTTCCTGCACCCTTCTGCAAGTTTCTCACAGCACAGTGTTGCCGTTCTTGTATTTCTCATATTGGGTTTTATTTCAGCGTAGTTCTTGCTCTTTCTCTGCAGAGCAATTACACATTAGAGAATTCCCAAAGAGCCACAGTGACACCAGGGATATTGCTTCCAGACAACACATTTGACAACACGAACAGGGAAAGTTAGTGTGACAAAAGAGATAGATTAGATTATTGAAGCTACTTCAAAACTGAAAAAAAAAAAAACCAGATAGGGTATTTTAAGGTGCTGTTGGAAGTGATATCCACTTTTCTTCTGTGATTTAGAAATACAGTTTAGCCTTCTGGCTTTATATGTTTGCAGCCATACAGTTGATTTTGTTTGCACCTTTAAGAAATATGTATGAATGTAACAAATACATAGATCTGTCAGGTGCCACAAGGATGTGCTCTTTAAATTTCTCGGTTGCAAGCGTTAGCTCGTTTTTACCCCAGGTGGGTCTGGTATTTCTTTGACTAGGTATGGGAAGGAAGTCGCAAGCTTATAAAAAAGTGCAACTAAAATTGGAATGGCAAAAATACTTACTACAGAAAAAAAAAGAAACCTAAGAAATTAATAGTGCAAAAGACTCATTTTGTTTTAAAGTGGCTAGCAAGTTTTTTCCAAGAGGCTCGTATAATGCTCAGTCTAGCAACATATTATCGTGCAAATGAGTCACAAGAAATATGACTCACACAGAAACACATGCTAAGTTCCAGTTAGCATTTTCATTTGAATTTCTCGTGTTTCCAGAAGAGCTGCTACACAGATTTATGGAATCTGCTCCATGAAAAGAAAGCTGGACACTATATCAGATGCATCACACTTTATCACTGATAGACTTAACAGATGGTACCACATTTATACACTGAAACTGAAAAGGTACTGTGCATAAAAATATGCCTGAGCTCCCTCTCCCTCTGGAGTTCAACTAGAAATAGGGAGAGAAACCAAAACATTGTAACCTAAGAAAAGCTACAGTAGGAAAAGCTGCATTCAGCTGGTGGGAAATGTGAAACAGAATCACATAATTCTTCAAAAACATTTGGCGTCATGACACTTTTGTTTTGAGTGAAGCTACATGCAAAGGAAAACACTATTGAGCAGAAATCAAGATATAGCAGTATTAGATGGTGGTTTTGTGCTTTACAGTCATGGGATTGTGAAAAGGGAAGGGGGACAAGAGAGGGTAGTAAGAAAGCGAGCCAGCTAACCACACACAAGCACTTGTCCTTTTAGTCCTTAGGATTTACTTGGATCTGAAGCAGCTAATGGATATTTCAGGTGGTTTCACACAGAATCTTTTTCAGAGTAGACCAAAATGTGTTATTACGTTTACTGTGTTTATCTATAAACTGAACCAGAGTTACATACCATGAAACATTGATGTTTCCTGTCTGGCTGAGGAAGGACATCCAGCAGCACAAATTTATTTATATGCATGTACACAGGACTTCAAATGGCATGTAGCCAACACAGTGGCTTTCGAATCACACCCTGCTCTGCAGCTGGTTTGGGGAACAGGGCCTCCGTTTCCTCTGGGCAGCCCCAGCTGCTGAGACAGCATGGCTGAGGCTTGAACCTCCCCCTCCGCACTGTGGGCGAAGCCCCCCAGCCCCAAATGAGCTGGGCTCAGGTAAGCACAAACACAACCAGAATAAACCTTTCCACCAGCCTGCCCTGAGTACTCCACAGCTACAGAGTACGTCATCTTCTCTTCTTTTTTGGCCTTTCTTTTTCTGAAAAGGAGGTAGGAAGAGGTAGTTGACAGTGGGGCAGCCAAAAGGTATTCCAGTTCAGTGAGACAGGCTGGTCTTCAGCAAACTGAGTATTAACCCTGGTCTCCATAATATGCCTATAACCTGCATGTACAAGGTGTCAAGCCTGGAGATGAGACCACTCTGCATGTCCTGGTGTCCTCAGCAGATGGGAAAGGGTGATGCAGAATGAAGTTCTGTGCCCACCCTGAGAGATTTCACGTCTCAGCCCAGGGGGATGCCTCCTGGCAGGGGGAATCCTGACCTGCAGCACATCACCCTGGTGTCTGCTACCTTCCCACAGGGGTGAAGGAGCAGCAGTCAGGACCATGAACAGACCCCCAACAGCCAAGTTCTGATCCCCGCTCCCAGGAATGGCCAATACAGAGCCACGAGGTTGCCACCTGTTCCACAAAAGCCTGGGACAGGTCTCAGCACTGGGCTTGTTGGTGGCAGGGTACTTATAGGAGAAGCATGTCTAAAGCAGGGGTCATTTGCTTTAAATTGCATACCCCAGTATGTGTGACTGTGAGCAAAGAGATGATGTCCTGGCCCATGTAAGGTACCATTTAAAGTGTTGCAGGCCAGTGGTTTGGTTTGACATCATTAATTCTTTTCAATCACAGCATTTCTTTGCAGTTGTAAGGAGTGGTTCTTGTACAGCCTTTTTATATTTACAAGATACACATTCTAGCATGCTGAGAAGATGGATTTAATTGCAGATTTCATCAGCACAGCAACCCATTTTTTCTCCTGCAGCACCAACATGTGAAATACATGTGGCCAACTGGTCTGCCATTAACATTCCTCTGAAATCTTCATATAAATTTCAGTTTCTGTAGAAATCTTTATCTCATTTTCACCAGTTACTGAAGACCAGCAGTGCTCTGTCAATAGAAAATTCAAAGCAGCTGGAGAATAAAACGGGACTCAGTGCAGACGGCTCCTAACCCACGAGCGCTCTGTTGGGTCTGCGGCGTTCACCCTGCATTTGCTGCCAGCGAGGGAGCTGCCCAGAGGGGTGCTGTGACCCAGATCAGCACAGACTTTTCCTTGCTCTGTTACAAGAAATGGCAGGATACAGCAACCTCTAATTTCCACAAAGATGCCGGTCAGTTGGCTGGTCGGGCACATGTCTGATTAGCAGAAGTTGTGCAGTACATTACTGCTGTTTTGCAGCTTAACAAGTACATATGCAATAACAACAGCGAGCGGCAGGGTTATAAAGTTTTGTGGGTATCAGTTCCTTAGGGGATAATGTCATTTACCACCATTCAGACAGGAAGACTGAAAGCTGGTAGAAGTAGGCACAGTGCCTGTTTCCATACTCAGCCCTTCTTGTGCACCCGTCCTTTTACGCGGTGGCTATTGGGGCTGCCCCCACAAAAGGCGTCTGTCAGCAGCCTGTGCTGTGGTATGCGTGAGTAGGTGGGTGGATTAGGCTGAAATGGCTTAATGCCTTTTACGTAGGTCCCATTCCAAATGTGAACATTGGTCTCCCAGGACAAAAATTGATATATTTATATACTGTGTCCAGCCACACATTTTAAAGCAATATTTGAAACCTCAGCCAAGTTTTTCAGGAAAATTTGGTAACTGAATCAGCAATCCCATTTAACGGTGCAGCAGCACCAGTAGAAAACAGTGATTAGGAACAAGTTTAAAGAAGAAGTTACAGGTCGAGGAGAATGAGTTTCCATGACTCACAATTAGCAGGCCAGCAGCACATATCCAAAGCACTTGGACAAGGACATGCTCCGAGCTGCCGCCACTCTCAGCTCTATGTGGGTCAGTGTCTCGGGGCCAATTACTTGGTGTGTGCTGGCTGATGACCTCTTTAATTCAAGGGCTGGAATGGACCTCACCCACTGAGAAACAGTGCATGCAGGAACAGAGCTGATTAGAGTTAGGGCTCAGAGCTGGAACAGCTGTAGGTGTTCATTGTAGGGTTAAACGTGTTTTATTCACTGCGTGTAAAGGAATGGGAGCATTAAAAAATAGATCTCCCACTAGCTTCTCCCAGATAAGATGGTATTATCTGAAACAGGGCTTCCCTCCATTTGGATTTGAACAGGAACAGTATATAAATTGGTTTGCAAATAGGTAGGCTTAAGGTAAAGGGTTTCTTACAAAGACAGGTTGTGTCCCCCAGAAGTGTATATGTATATGTATGTATATGTATATGCCTTTACACCACTTGGTTCAGTAGCCTAGGGCAGGCTTGCATAGCCTGCAGCTCAGGCTGTAGAGCCAGCCTAACCTCTTAAGACTCAGCTCCCTCCAGAAGCCTTTTACTCTCCCCATTTAATGGTAGAATGTAATGTCAAAGTCTTTGACACCTCCAAGTCATTCAGGGTCTGTAAGCCACTGTAAAGAAGAGGAAGCAAACTTACTGAATTTCAGCCAGCTCGGCCCTGGTGGAAAAAACTCTTCCTGATCTGCAAGCGAGCCATCAGTGAGTCATGTGGCATCCTGAAAAACCCAGCTCGTGTGTGACAGCTCTGGCGAGGGAGGAAGCACAGGGCAGCTCAAAAGCATAAGAGGCTTTTGGAAGGTCATCAGTGCAAGTGAGTCACAAAAATATGACTCACTCAGAGTGAGACACACATGCGAATCCAATCAGCGCTGACAGTTTAATTTGCACACACTAGGTTTGTGAAAGAACTGCTATACAGAAACTACTAAGTAAAAATATAAGTTGGGCACTATCAAAATACATTGTTCTCCTCATCACTGTTGTGTGTGACTATGTGGGAAGCAGAAAGCTCCATAGGGAACTGCTTACTCCCACCAGCCTTGTCCCTGGCATGCTGAGGATCTGACTCCTGCTCCTCCATGTGTGTTATTGCCTCCTGTCTTCCTTCCAGTCACTTTGCTCATCTCTGCTGGCCAGACTGGAATCCCTCCTGCTGGTGAATGAGATGATGGATGTGAGCACTTTGCCCCATCTGTTAAAAAAAAGTGGAGACAACTAGTTGTTCACCAGGCAGCAGCCCTACCCAGAGCCAAGTGAGCTCCAAGAACCAGTGAAGTTTGTGAACCTGCGGTAGGATTATTGCTGCAATAACATCTTTTTGCTTTATACTGAAAAAAATGAAGTATTTATAATAACAGTTAAAAAGCCAGAAATGATTTCAAATGTCAAGAAAAACTTTTACACTGGCAGTTTTCTCTAGTCAGGCAAGAATAGGAAGACCCCAGACCGCTCCAGTCACATGGAATACATTGCTTTAATGTCAGGTTAAGTGAAACAGAGTACTGGAACAATGCACATGATATATAGGATCATCACATAGTCATTGGCCAGGCTTCCACTCACAAGACAAGGAGGGTTTCCTGTAATTTGCTTGACAATTCTTTAGTCCCCACCCTGCTTGTGCTCTTTTTACTGGGGTTTGCTTCCACTTCCTAATACTACTAACCCCCAGTTGACAATATTTAAACATCCTTACCATGGAGGAATCCAAAACTGGTTTCTGTTTCCTTTTACTGATGTCCCGAGAGATTCTGCATCCTCAGCACCTTCTCTTGTTTGTCATGGTCTAACGCATACCTTCATTTTATGGTGTAAAACTCACCCCTGCTGGTACGCAGTATCCCATGCACAGTAACGAGGTGTCTGACTGAACTCATATCTCTCTCTATTTCTAGAGAGGTGTAAGAAAGCAAGCCAGCATATGTGACCTGCCCATTTAAGTAAAATGGAAGTTATATACACAAAATGGTGTTACTTTAGCTATATACAGGCCCAGAGAAACTCTTTCTTTTCAAAACAATTAGTCTATATTAAGCATGCTGTAATATTAAATCTCTGGAATAGTAAAGTTCGTTCAGATAGGTCTAGATTGCAATATCTCTGCCTAGATGGAGCAGATCATAGTGCAACACAAGTCTCCATAATCACAGAATCATCAAATCATAGAATGGTTTGGGTTGGAAAGGACCTTTAAAGGTCATGTGGTCCAACACCCCTGCCATGGGTAGGGACATCTTTCACTACATCACATTGCTCAAAGCCCCATCCAACAGGATATTGAACACCTCCAGGGATGGGGCATCCACAACTTCTCTGGGCAACCTGTTCCTGTGTCTCACCACCCTCATCATCAAAAATTTCTTCCTTATGTCCAATCCCAATCTACCCTCTTTCAGTTTGAAACTGTTGCCCCTTGTCCTGTCACTACAGGCCTTGGTAAAAAGTGTCTCTCCATCTTTCTTATAAGGCCTCTTTATATATTGAAAGGCTGTTATAAGGTCTCCCTGGAGCCTTCTCTTCTCTAGGCTGAGCAACCCCAGCTCTATCAGTATGAGGAACAGTGTTGGATTACTAACAGAATCCCTACACATACTTACAGTCACTGCAAAGTGACTGTCCCATGCTTCTATCAGGCTCATATTCTTATTCATATGAGGACAGAAATGCTCTAACAGAAAAATGTGTATGGTTTATTTTCTGCACAGAATAATAAATCCCTTTTCTTTGCAGGGTTACTTGATAAGCTGCGTGTGGAATTGTTACCGATACATTAATGGCAGAAACAACTCGGATGTGTTGGTGTACATTACCACCAATGACACTGCGGTAAGGATATTAGATCACAAACATTTGTCTAATATTATGCATTTAATAGCTTTATTTTCTATTAATTTCTGACTTCTTAGTTAACCATCTTAATTCCTTTGAGAGTCCATTCATGTTTAGACTTGAGATTCAACAGGCTGGTGTGCTATGGATACAAATCACATCTATTGCTAAAATACTGGTTTTATTTTATGCATATAGTCTGTTAAAGAATCTGTGTTACGCATAAACTACAGCTTACCTTGTGGCCCCAGGAATGACCCCCAGTTCTGAGCTCTCCAGCTGTGTGATGATCTGGACAACGGGGGGGCTGATTAGGACCCAGGGATGCCATGGTCTACACCTGCTGTGAAGTGTGGATTTGGCTATAGAAACTATGATTTGGGACACTCAGCATCTGGTGTAGTGCTTTACACACTCACGGAGAGGAGGTAAAGGCAACAAAAGTTCAGTGATTCATCTTCCAGCGCATGATGGGTTTTGTATAGTAAGGAGACAAAATGAAACAAAGATCGACATGAAAGAAATGAATAAACAGATTTTATCCCCAAAGAAAGGAAGGTGTCAGTTCACTTTATAGTATTTTAGTGCTGACATGCATATGTGCAGGGCACAACTGCTAAGCAATGTCTTGCTTGTTGCAGAAGGCACTGAAGGAATACAAGAAGAAAGAGTCTCTGGAAAGAACTCGTTCTGTTTGCAGCTGTATCTCCGTGGAGCTGCTCGGTTCCACCCGAACTACACACTGAGGGCACAGTGCCAAATCAGTCCCCGGGGTGACTCCACTGTTTTATGTAATGAGGGTCTTTACCTCATTTACATAACAGAATGAGAACAGCATGAACTTGGTCCTTTGGATTATCTGGGTAGAATTTCAGGATTGCCTTCCTCAGGCTTGTCCAAAAGTGTAGGTGGTCTCCACACGCTGAGGTATTAGACCATCAACTTTAAACCATTGGAATGAGTGATTCCTGTGCAGCCACAAGGGCTTAGAAAACTCTTACTACTTTTACAAGAAAGCTGTAACTCTTGCGTAGTTATTTGTCTTCAATACCTGAAGCTTTAAGAAAAGCATAAGAAGTTTTACGGACTATGATCAGAGCTGGCAACCAAGACATTTAAGTATAAAAATATGGGTTTATTGAAAGCTAAGAAGTATTACTACTTTCTTTACTGGCATCTACTTTGAGTAAACCCAGGAGTTTTATTTGAAATAATTTTGATAGCTCTTTTATTCAGCCTATGGGTAGTTGTAACTCAGTTTCAAACATTGATAACTCTACAACCCACAGAACTGGCAGGCTCGGTGGTGGAAGAGTGTCAGCTGGATTATCTAGGAAACTAAACTTACCAAGGCTTTTTAAAAGCTACATTAAAACCACCTGCTCCACTGCTGCCTTTACAAAGCAAAAGACGTTGGTTTTCAGAGATGCCTGGTTACCAAAACTCCTCTCAGTACTTTTGCATTTAGTAATTACCAAAGCGTTCTGAGCTGCCGCCTCATCTTTAAAGCACTTGTAAGTGTTTCTGTGAGGGGAGGAAGCCTTTTTATCCCATTTACAGATGACATATTCTTGCACTGAGAGTTTAATTTAACTTTGCTTATCTTGATCTTACAAGACAGCTATGGCAGAGGCAGGTTTTGAGAAAGGCTGTGCGTTCCTAGCTAGTGCTCTGACCATTGGACTGTTCTTATTTCCTCAATATTTACACCTTCTTAATTTGAATATGGTCAGAATCTCTTGCTTTCAGGTATGATGCATTTGTTGTTCATTCTTTCTAAGTTCAATGACATGACGTTAGATGAGGTCCTATAGAAAGAGCTGTTTGGGAATTTATCAGCTAACCAAAAAATTCACCCAAAAATTCTTGCTCAGGAGTACAGAAAGGCTCAGGAGCAATGCTGCTGGGGAAGAGTTTCTCAGTTCTAGCCAGAGAGGCACTAACAGCCTGGGTTTTAAATTATTTATTTTGGGTGGAGGCAAGCTTCATTCAAACCCATGTCTGACACTTTCTCTCCAGTCAGGATGAGCTCCTTTATCCCTAGGTGACACAATCAGTCTCCATCTCTTGCACATCCTTCCCTGACAAGCTCCATGGACACCCACCAGCGCAGTGCACTCAGCGATGTGATGGATGAGCTGATGTGCTCCTGAACAGCATCTTTCTTTCTTCTGCTCATTGCTGAGCTTCAGCAAGGAGCAACAGTTTGTAGGGTTAAATCGTCATCATTCTCTGCTGTGAATCAGAAGATTGTCCTTCCCTCCTTTCACCCCCCCAAATCAGAGACTGAAAAAGGGTTTTTTTCTATGTCTACATTGAGAGACATCAGCAAAACCCCCTATTCACATGACTGTAAAAAAGTAAGCTCAACACAGTTGGATTAAAATAGTTTCAAAATGAAGTGTGGAAGAATAGGGCTTTGAAAGTTGAGTGCTGAGGACCTTTGAGAGTTTACAACTCTAGAAGAAACTGCATGAAATTTTGAAATGCTGTGATAGGTCACTGCTGTCTGTTGAATTGTATAATATTCACTCAACACTCAAGTGTACTTTTGTATTAAAACAATGTTTTTTCATTCTTATTGATGCTGGGAAACTTCTTTTGGCAGGGCTCCTTCACGTCAGCCTGCCTTTAAATTATAAACTACAAGCTTCTTAAAAAATGTGGGTCAATCTCTGCCCTCTGCTTTGAAAGAAATGTATGATTTTTGGAATCAAACCTGCTACCTGAATTCCAACAGAGCTGCAGGTCATATCTACAGGGCATATTCTCATCTTCAGGGATGGTTTTTTGATATATACTTACCATCAGCATTAGCTGAAATACCACTCTGTACAAATGGAAGTGAAAATCTAAGCTTAAATATGGGACTGGGCATAATAGCTACAATTTAGAGCAACAAGTTTTAAATATACCCCAACACTTCCAAAATCTGCTACCTGCTAATATCCATTCTACTTAGTAATTAATGCCTCTCATCTACACTCTACACACAAGATTTTTTTTTTAAGTTACTAGGTTTGCAAGTGCTAGACACTGTATTAAAAAAAAACATTTAGAATGGAGTTTAGATATGGGCTAGAGTATGGGTTAGTTTACTGCCAAACTTAAAATATCTGGTTTATGTATTGGGATGATTAGAAAATCAAGATCTTTCTGCAGTTACATAAATATTTTCAATGAAGGTAAGAAATTTATTACTACAAACATTTTATTTCTGCGTCTTACAATTTTTTGGGAGAGCTGCCTTCGAAAAATATCTTAAAAATGAAATGTATACCTTATTTCTATAATAATTTGCACTCAGGCAAAAAAAAAAATCTCTGCCTTCAATAACAAATCATCAAAAAATTCATCCTTGAATTCAAAATTATATATACCTGTAGAATTTGTACTGAAAATGGAAAAGGAATGGGTAAACTCCTGTCCTCTAATAACTCTAATTACAGGCAATTAAATAGCCATAAACAATTGCATTTGTATTACGATTACTTGATGATTGTTGTGTGCCATTTTTTGAAGGGAGATCTATGTCTGTTGTAAGAGAAGGCATGTCACCTACAATCATTATTCTTATCTCTGGTCTATTAACATCTTGACAAAATCAAATTCCTGGATCTTCCATTGCCAGATAAATATAAATTTACTTCTACCTTCATAAAGATCATTATTTTCCCTCTTTTAACTTTTGAACTAGGAGTTGCCTGTTTTACCTGCTTAGAACCCCTGAAAAATATATCCAAGAGTTTCAATTTAAATAGAAATATGACATTAATGACTGAGATTTTCTCAAGAAGAACAATCAAATCCTTACTAGCTGGGATACTGTGGCACGAGAGACAGGAAGGTTACTTGCTGGCTGCAGCAGCTGTGAATCCTTCTGAGATGTTCGGATTACAGGTCTCCTTCTTAGAAAAGAAGGAAACTTCTATAATATAGAGCATTAGGATTTGGTTCAAAAGAGTAAGAAGCTGTGATTGTATACAACTGGTTCCCCAGTCCAGAAAGTTGTTCTGAAAATAATAACCAGATTATCTGTTGTTTTACTGCATTTCTTAATTTACTACTGGCAAGGTGTAAGCACACGTACACATTACACACAGATTCAATTAGAAGAATCGATAACTCCTTAAGCACAGCTGTGTGGGCCTGCTTCTTGCTCCTTGTTCCTTAGCTCTCTGCATTCAGGAAGTCCTTGGTGGGTCTCACAATTAGTTTCCCCCATTTCTATCTAAAGCAAGTCCGCCATGACTCTGTAAATTCATGTTGAGAGTGTACAGGTCTCAACAGCAGTGTTCATCTGTCTTCTTCTTGGCTGGTTGCATGGTGGAAATCTACTGATACGTCCTTCAAGGAGATAAGCTTTTGTGTTTTCTGTCCTCATACAGGACTGCTCTGCCAATGCCGGTCGCTGGCAGTCTCCTGCGTCTGTTGTATCTTCCCTCACGCTCCTCGTGAGATCCTCTCTACAGACCCCTCTCTGTTACCAGCCCCCAATTCAGTATTACTTTATTTTAAAAAATATTCAGCTGTCGCTCTTCCTTCCTTGTCTAATTTTCATACCACTAAAAGCCATGAGAACAACTTAAGTGTGGACTGATCGGGGAGAGGGGGGAAATTCCCAGCACAGAAATTTCCAGTTAGTGCCCCCCGATCAAACTGGTTCCTTTAAATAATGCTCATAGATCTGAACTGTAACTAACCTGGTAACTACAGTTATCAGCTACCAGATAATCTGACTTTTGTCACTCAGTGTAAGTGGTTTAAGCCATCCTCTCTGCAAGTGTGCCATCTGGAACAAGCGGACGTCCTCCCCACTGCAGGCTGTGAACAGGATATTCCCACTGCCCCTGTTAGGCGACAGGCCCTCTTTCTGTGGCCCTTGACACCACATGAACATACCTGGCTTGGCTCCATGAACAAACTGCGTTATGGGGTGGGGGGACCAGCTGGTACTGGACAGGGGAATGGCCTGGACCCTAGCCAGTGGGAAGACGTGACCCTCTTGTACTCCAGGGGCTGATAACACCAGGACCTGGGGATCCAGCTGTGTACCTTAGTCACAGCAGAGTCACTTGGGGATATGGTATCATATCATGGCAAGGAAGGAGAGGCGGTGGGGTGGCCCTG
>WAAD01043821.1:97671-114541 GCA_013389945.1 Fregata magnificens | reverse complement strand
TGGGAGATATGCAGTTCCTCAGAATATAACCATTGTGTATAAGCTTAAAAGGAATAACTGGAAAGGCTAACTCAAGTTATTTCAAATCTGAATATGTAGGGTATGACCTTCCCTTTGATATATGCAGACGTGTGATGTATATTTGAAAGGCTTGGCCTAACTGTGAATTGGTAAAGAAATGTCGGGAAAACAAAATGTTGAATGTAATTCTTTGAAGCCGGCGGTATCAACCAGCAGGGTTTGTGGTCAGATCTACCATAATGGGCTCACAGTATGCCTGTGCAGTATGAAGGAAAAAATTGAAGATGTGTGTCTGAAAGATTAGGAACATGGAAGCTCTTTTTACCTTAAGTTCATTGGTGCAGGTCAGTATGTGGTGGGGCTGGCAGGGGGAAACGGAGGAATAGTTGCCTTTAGTGACTGATAGCTAATCTGAAATGAAATCTTGGTTTACGTTCTTGTGCTTTGGAAGACTGTCAGAAAAGAAGTGGGGAAACCTGCAGGTTTTCTTCTTGCTGGTGGTGGTCTTTGTAGAAGGGCTTTGGATATATGACATGCAAAATGACTTACACTCTTATCTCAACTGAAGCAATAAGGCTTGAGCTCTCCCCCGACTCCCCCAAATTAATCTAGGATGAGCAGCGTGTAAGTATTTGGGTTTGGGGAAACACTGTTATAAAGTATTTCTTTTTAAAGGATTGGACAGGGTTTTATCTAGAATAGAATAAAATTTGGGAAGAAACAGTCACTCTAAATAGACAAACTCATTTTTTTATTGGGTGTGTCCACATTGCAATTTCATATCTAAGCAAAGCTGGCGGATTGCCGTAGAACAGGGGGCTCTGAAGATATATTGCTGCTACTACTGATAGACCGTCTGGGTTTGGATTTGTTTGCAGTAGTAGTGCTCATTCACTTGCGCACTACAGATGTCTTTACAGAAGCTACATGGCTCAAGCACTAAATTTTTCTATGGGGTTTTTTAATATGTGTTACTAATGTAAGTGTCTTCAAAGAATGTACCATAATTTTGGAGGTCTTTTTTATGTTACTGTCTTGTTCTTGGCCTTGAAAGGTGAAGCCAAGTGGATACTAATTGAACCTAAACAAAAACTTGTGATGAAGAGGTAGTAGATATTGGGGTAGATAGACAATTAGGTGTTCCCTACTGACACACAAATGTGCAAATAGGGCCCTGTAGAGCACCTAATGTGGCTACTGTTGAATTGTAGGCCAGAAAAAAATGCTGTTAATGGAGTTAAAAACACAAGTTACTCCAAGAGGGTGACTAAAATATATAAACATAGTGGGCTATACATGACTTACTTCAAAACAAATGTCTCAACTGGCAGCAAATATTCCTCCCTGTTTTCATAACCTGTACATTTTGCTCTGGCTTGAATCTCCTGTATCCCATTCCAAAGTGTATCAAAGTGGAATGCTGTTTCTCATTAGAGTCTTTTAGATTTGTTTCTTTAAAATAAATGCAGATTCTCTTTAAACAAAACATTCTGGATCACAAGTTCTATCTTAAAATAAATAATTGCCTGAGTAATTCATTCAACACTATTGCATAATAGTCATTAATAGTGCCTGTATAAAATGAATGCCTGCTAATATTGATGTAGTTTGGTTATTTGGGTAGCTGTGGAATGTTGTATGTCAAAAGCTGGGCTTTTGGCTTTACTTAAATACAGTTTTGCCTGGTTTATACAACTCTTTGGCTACAGTATTACACTTAGATAATGTAGCTTTTTAAAATTCTTAAGCTTTGTGATATTTTTCCTTCTGATGAGGATAAACATTAATTGAAACTGGATCACAGTTAAGAAGTTGTTGCTGTGAGCTGTATTCTGGAATCCACGCTTAGACTAACGCAGCTACTTCTTAGTGTAAACATAAAACAGGCTCTCAAATTCCTGCTTTTGCATTTACATTGTCACACCAAAAGGTTACTATCAACATGCAGCTTGGGGAGAAATCTGTACAACTCAAACTACTTTGTACGGTTGCTTTTCATAAACAGTGCTGCTTTATATTTGCTATATAAAGTTGAATGTCAATATGCCTCATTCAATACTTTTGATTTCCATTCAGTAGGAAATAAAGGATAAATGAAATAATGTAGTTGACAGTAACTCTTTGTCCTGTTCCCTCAGTTTGTCCATTTTCATTTCTGCTCTGTGTATTTTAGGTGTTTCAAAACAATAGCTAGGCAGTCTGTTCACTCTAATATTACTTTTTTTTTCTTTTGAAAGCAGTTTAACAGTAAAACAAGAGATGGGTTTACTGTGAACACAAAAGTCCCCAGCCTCAAGGATCAAGGGAAAGAATATGATGGATTCACAATTACAATAACAGGAGATAAGTATGTTTGCTATTTTCAGGGGTTCAGATACATTAGGTAATGGTGGGGTATTAGCAATTAATGTTCTCAAATGCCATTTCTACTTGCATGAAGTGGGTTTTGTTTTTCACTAGTGGCATTTTTGTAAATAACTAAAAATTTTGTTCATTTGAGGACTTCTGATTCCTGTTGTGTTCCCTAACAAAGAGGGAACATGGATGACATTGATGGAGTAGGGGCGGTTGAGACGATTCTCTAACATATAGCACAAAAGTGAAGAGACATCTTGTTATTCATCTTAGACTATAAAATGCTTAAAGGGGAAAAATCTCAAAAATCTCAGTCTTTATCCATATCAAAATACATTTCTTGTTGTGAGACCTTGGCTGTTATGCTGACTGAAAAGTCCTGAATGGAATGGAAATTTCTATGATCTAAGAATGGAAGAGACTCTCTTCTATTTGGATTTTTGGCCTTTTTTCATGTTTATTTTTGAGATGTTTGCAGACCTTCTATCTGCAAATACCAATTTAGATAGTACCTGAATGTATGAGGATACAATCAGGAGGCTTTGGACCACTCTTTGGGTGAGATAGTAAATTTCTCACTTTATGGATACTGACTCCTTGTCTTCCTGAAGAGTGAGCATTAATCTGAAGCTCAGAAGCTCTATCCTACAACTAACTAAAAACTTTGGCTTATGGGATTTAAAATTCTACGCACTGGAATTTTTCCCAAAACTTGTGTGCTTCGAATGAGTAGCATAGAGGCCAAACTTCTCTTTTAAAATGTTAACATATCTCTTGGGTTTTAATTTTACATTCTAAATCATATACCTATATACAGTGAAATGTCATTAAATATATGGCCTCACTGTTTTGGGGAAAATATTTTGGTGTCAGTAAAACAGTCTAACTTTGTTCTGCATCAGTAAATCTGTTTTGATTCATAGTTTTTAACTATGCTTTTATACCAAAACAATTCCATTTTGGTAGTTTAAAAGTTAACAAAACTACACTCTACATTCTATAAAAAATCTCAGGCCCATGACGATATTTTAAAATTTCATATTTCTTATTTTTTACCTACATTTTAAATGAAACACTAATGCTTGTCAGATATTCTTCAATGGAAATACTTCATCTGTGATTAGACAGCAATCTTCATGTATTCTGTCAGACAAACTTACAATGTGACAAAACGGTTTTAATTCAGTGAATTTTTTTTTTTTTTTTTAACTAAAAGGGGCACAATGCACATAATCTCCTGCTTAAGGAAAAATGATAGGAAAAAGGTTATGATGTGGTATTTAACTGTAGTACATTTGTAACTTACCCTGGATATTAGATTATGCATCGAGTTCTGTTCAAAAAATTTCTTACCTCCTTTTTTGTTTCATCTACTTGATAGAGTGGGGAACATATTATTTTCAGTAGAAACTCAGACAACAGAAGAGAGAACACAACTGTATCATGCAGAAATAGATGCGCTATATAAGGATTTAACAGCTAAAGGGAAAATTCTAATTCTGTCTGCAGAGCTGGGGGTAAGGCTGCTTTAATGGAAATGATTAATTCCGTGATAAAATTCTATTATGTTTTTATACATTCTGTTTAACAGTCACTGTTCTAATAATTTTTGACAGAGGTCTTAAGTAATAAAATCAACTGCTTGCTTAAACCCAATTATGACAAATACCATAAGAAGTTGCCATAATTCTATCTGTTACTTTAAAATTTGCTATGCTTTGCTGCAGTACTAGAGAGAGTCCAGACAAGGTCTCAATATCACAGTGTTCTTCACACACACCCCACCTCATTTTCTTTATTTTTCTCATGGGTCTGTGTTCACTGTTTCATCATCCTTGTAAGCACTGCTTAGGGTTTGGCTCATGGTGGCTACATATAAGATAAGTGAGACAAATTCCTGAGAAGCACTAGAATTGTGTTTGTATTGACTTCTGTTGCATTTGAACTTGTGTGTTCCATTTTTCATCCTTTAACACAGTGTTGATGAACTGTGTTTCACCTAAATTTTAAAGATATAACAAAACATCGGTTAATCAGACTTCAGCTTCTCAGCTTGACATTTTTCATGTTTGAAATGGTTCTTTAAAAAAAAAAAAAAATCACAGTACTGTAAGACTCTCCAGTATGTGTTCCTTTATATGGTATTACCTGACTATTAAATTATCTTTAATTCACTTCTTTTTTTCCCCTCTTGCTTAGGAAGTAGATGCTGTTTGCAACTTGATCCTGTCATTAGTTTATTACTTCTATAATTTAATGCCACTTTCAAGAGGATCTAGGTTAGTGATTGTCTTTATCATGTCTGTTATCTTGGATGCATGCTGTAAAACGTCCATATGTTGCAGTATCTTAATATATTTTTTAATACCAAAAAAGCTAAAAAAGCTCTGGGCTGAGCTGTGTGTCCTGCACAGTCTCTCATGTTGTGCTGCCATGACAATGGGTACTGACTTAGTACTGTGTTAAAAGCTAGCTTGTAATTGCTGATGGTAACTATTCATAGCTGCATGTGTATTTAAAATGATGAGTAGTCTGTATTTATAGACTTCAGCTCTCAGATTGAAAAGTGTCATTTTTAAATTGTAATGCTTGGGTTCCTAATCCATATTATGTTACACCACTGTAATTTCACTCAAGAAGCTTTACTGAAACATGTATTTAAGATGAAATATACTTTGAGATAACTTATTTTAATAAAATACACTAAAATATTATTTTAGTAATTTATTGCAACTGTTAGGGTCACCAAATTAAACCCTAGAATAAAGTCCCATATGTTGCATATCTCTTCAACTGAAATTCTAGTTTAATTCAAACCTGGCTACGTCGAAGACTATCATGAATTTCTGTTCCACAAAGAGCTTAAGATCTTTAAGCTTGTTATTAAACACAGTTCAGTAGAAAATAGAGTAGAAAATGCGGATGACACCAAATTGGGCGGGAGTGTCAATCTGCTCAAGGGTAGGAAGGCTCTGCAGAGGGATCTGGACAGGGTGGATCGATGGGCTGAGGTCAATTGCATGAGGTTTAACAAGGCCAAGTGCTGGGTCCTGCACTTTGGTCACAACAACCCCATGCAACGCTACAGGCTTGGGGAAGAGTGGCTGGAAAGCTGCCCGGCAGAAAAGGACCTGGGGGTGCCGGTTGACAGCCGGCTGAACATGAGCCAGCAGCGTGCCCAGGTGGCCAAGGCGGCCAACAGCATCCTGGGTTGTATCAGGAATAGTGTGGCCAGCAGGAGTAGGGAAGTGATCGTGCCCCTGTACTCAGCACTGGTGAGGCCGCACCTCGAGTACTGTGTTCAGTTTTGGGCCCCTCACTACAAGAAGGACATTGAGTTGCTGGAGCGTGTCCAGAGAAGGGCAACGAAGCTGGTGAAGGGTCTGGAGAACAGGTCTTAGGAGGAGCGGCTGAGGGAACTGGGGTTGTTTAGTCTGGAGAAGAGGAGNGGGGGCATGGTGGTGTTGGGTTGACGGTTGGACTTGGTGATCTTAGAGGTCTTTTTCCACTTTTCTAACCTTAATGATTCTATGATTCTGTGAAAATAAAATTTAAAAAATCCTGAGACTTCGTTTTTATAATCACACTTTGACTTTATCTTACAGAATGTAAAAATTAACAAAAATTGAGAAACTCAGACAGAATTTCTAAAAAAAAACCAAACTTAAATTAAAAAAAAAGTTAAGTAGCTGAACAGCAGTGCCTCTAGCTCTGTTGCAGTAGAATTTATAAACTCTTCTGGGCTACAGCTAAGCTTCTTGGGAACAGGAGTTTGCTTTGTTTTGAGCTCTGTGGAGTCTTAAGAACTCGTAAGTCTGAAATGATGATTCTGACTACTGTAGAAACAGTGCTCTTCAGTAGTTAAACTCCATAGGATCATAACTTCATTCCAGTGGTATTGGAGAGTAACAGTGATTTCACTTTGTGTTTCATGCTTGTTGTTGCTTCTAAAATAAAGTAACTAGCACAGTAACTTTTACTAGCCTTCTGTGATCCCAGTACTATATTCTATTTGTTTTGTAGTCTAAAGTAGCATTATGGAAAGACTTTTACTGTACTTTGTTGGTTTTGATTTTTTTTTTTTTTAGTGTGATAGCTTATTCAGTGATCATGGGAGCACTAATGGCGAGTGGAAAAGAAGTATCAGGAAAAATCCCTAAAGGAAAGGCAAGTATCAACATACACTGGTTCAGCCTTGATGGAGGAAGTAATACTTGTAAATGTGAGGAAAGAGCTGTAAGAATGAACAGAAGTTGTACACTTGTTTACTGGAGATGGGTTAGCTGGATAGTATGGTATCTTGCAGCCTGAGAGTTTTGAAAATTTCATTGCTGTTCTGCCAGCAGGTGAGATTTAGAGATAGTATGTGCAATAATTCTGGTTAGTCAAATTCTAACAGGTTGTGTCCCACAGTAACGACATATTTGTAACTGAAGCATTTCTAGTGTGCTGAGCTGCTCTTTCCAGCTTTCTTTGAGAAGGGTTCTGAGAATGCTTGGGCAGAATTAGTGACTCTTCTGGCACACAGCAGAAATTTTCTTTCTTTGCTCTCAATGTATCCCAGAGCATTTAGGGTTTGGTAAGTAGAAATGTTTTGCAACTTCTCTTGATTTCTCCTTCCCCCCTGTATTCTGCTTAATTAAAAATAAGTCGTAGTTTTTAAGTAACTACATTTGAATATTATACCACCTTGTTCAATAAAGCGTTTCCCTTTCTTTCTTCAACTGTTGGTCAGTTAGCTGTGCTACCTTTTCAGCATGAAAGGAGTGGGAGCACCTCTGTCTCTTTAATGTATTGTCAAAAGAATCAGTCAACTTCCAGTGAGAATCAAAGTTGTTGAAGAAAATATCCTGCGTGGATATCTGAAGAAAGAGCAACTTCCTCTTTTGCTCTAGAAAGCCCTGAAAACAATTAAGTTTGTCCTTTCAGTACAATGAACTCCTAGTAGCTTTTAAGAGCAAACTGCACTTGCTTAGTAGCAGGAAAGCTTCCTTTTCATTATGCCATTAAGCTGGTATCTTCACCATTCTGTGGCAGTTCAAGCTAAGGTAAAAGACTTATGTGGGGTTTTTTATGCATCATTTTAGCACTTAATAGGGTAGTGCATTTTGCTGGCTGATTTTATGCAGGCAAAAGGAGTTTCAGGATTAATAAAAAGCAGGATTTCTGACTTACAGGAAGCTTTGGGGACATTTTTACATTTGAGGGGTTTTCGTGCAACAGAGTGCCTGAATTGGAACAAACCCATTTTTCAGAGAAGTTTTCACCAGCTGGAAGAAATTGTTTTCCCCAGTTGAATGAAACTGGGATTTTTTTTCTTCTTTTTTTTTTTTTTTTTTTTTCCCTGCCGGATTCCTTAGGAGGGTGTTTCTGGTCCCAAGCTTATGACAGCATGCATTATCAGAGTGCTCTGAAGACAAAGATGCCCAGTAGTGAAGAGTTCTGTTATTGCCTGGCAGGTCAGTTAGTGGCCATGGCCAGTGTGGCTTCCAGTATTGGTTGTGGTGGGGTGTGCAAACCGACAGAGAGCTTCAGTGCCTGGCATGCATGCTGACTTCCAAACTGGTGATGAGGGACAAAGTAGTCTGGGCACAGACTAGTTAGTGACCTTACTCTTGTCTTACCGATAATATAGGTAGCATGCTCTCAGAACCCTTCCTTGAATTTAGCCAAAGTTCACTGAACCACAAACATGTCAGCTTAAATGTTTCAGTACTAGTGAACCAATGTTTTTGACTGAACATTGTTTTGCTGAAAACTTATTTTCAGCTGTAGATATGAAGTTGCACAGAGTTCTTGGCTATATGTAGTCAAACTTGTCTGAAAACCCACTTGGGGAAAAAAAAGTAATACGGAATGCCTGGAAAGTCCAATATAAATTTACCAATCGTGATACAATATTTTGCAGAATACAGTATGTAGAGATGAGAAATATCTTCATTTTATTTGGACATTGTAATGAATGGCTGAAGACAGTCAATATTTTTCTGGCACTGACTCATTATAAACATCTTGTTAAGAGAGAAAAAAAAAAAACTGGATTTTGTCACAAGAGGAAGGATATGTTTTTAAAATTGAATTTATATGTTAAGAATATTTACGGATTAACTTCCTGAAATTAGAGAACTTACAACTTCTCTAATTTCTTAAAATCTTTCTTATTTTGTTGCATTTTCAGCTCGTTGATTTTGAAGCAATGACAGCACCAGGGTCTGAAGCTTTTAGCAAAACAGCAAGGAGCTGGATGAATCTAAAAAGGTAAATCTTTTTGTTCAGATGAGGGGCAGGGAAATGAAATATGAAAGACTTTATATGTAAAATTTAAACCTATACTAAAAAATGTTACTTAGAAATTACGAGTTGAGTAAATGATTCAGTGTATTTGTTAACACTGTTTAGGAATTGATAAGACAAGATTTGAATTTACAAACACAGTTTATTTCTATTCTAACAGAGTAGTTAGTAGTGTAGACATTCAGTTAGGTGAGTGTTATCCTCTGAGAAAATTTTTTGGGTTAATATTTTCTTCGTTTTGTCCAGTGGTCAAATTTGCCTTTTTTTTTTTTAATCATTAGTAAATCTGGCAATTGAGTGAACAAAGTAGGGGAAAATTTTAGCTTGGGTTTTTTTTCCATTCTTATGGAACTCTTCAAACTGTAAATCTAAAGTCATTTACTTATCCTTTAGTGCTATTTTAATTTGGAGAAGAAGTATTTTCAAAGCAGATGGAAGTTGTGAACATACAGAATTACTTAGTATAACTGCATGACTTGTATAATGCTTTAAAATTTTGATTTTCATATGAATTGATTTTTTTTAATACTGAACATGTTAATTCCTTGTCAATATTATGAATCTGGTGCATTTGATTTGTCCCTTAGTGGTTATTCCCCAGACAAAACCAGTGTTAATATCCTTCAAGTCAGGATCAAGATACTTAAAGGGCGCTGAGGGAACTGGCTGATGTCCTTACAAGGCCATCTATAATCTCTGAAAGGTTGTGCACATCAGGGGACGTTCTTGGTGACTGCAGGAAAGGAAATCTTGCATCCATCTTCAGGAAGGCCAGAAGGTTGACCAAGGCTGGTCAGCCTCACTTTGGTCCCTGGGAAAGTCATGAAGCAAGTCCTCTAGGAAAGCATTTCAGGGTATTTGAAGGAGAAGGTGACTGGGGACAGTCAATATGGGTTTACCAAACGTTGTGTGACCCAATATGATTGCTTTCTGTGATAAAACGACTAGATTTGGGGATGAGAAGAGAGCAATTGATGTTTTCTATTTTTACTTTAGCAAGGACTCCCACAATACTCTCATACCAAGATGGCACATTATGGTCTGGACGAATGGACAGCTAGATGGGTAAAAAGCTGTTTGGATAATCAGATTTAGGGGGTACTCAGCACTTTAGACCACACCTAGAATATTGCATCCAGTTTGGGGGCAGCTGCAGTAAAGGCTATGATAATAAACTGGAGCAAATTCAGTAGAGAGCCACCAAGATGACCATCAGGGGGCTGGAGCACATGCTTTAACAGAAGTGAATTGGGCTTGTTCAGCCTGGAGAAGGCTTTGACCTAACAGCAGCTTTGCAGTACCTGTGAGTATTGACAAAAGGGACCTGGGCAGTGCTTGGTGGGAGGACAAAAGGCAACATGCATGAGTTGAAATAAGGTTCAGACTGAGCATAATCTTTTCACCCTGAAGGTAGTCAAGCAGTGGGGCAGGCTGCCCAGAGAGGCTGTGTAGTCTCCATCCCTGGCGATTCTCAAGACCTGACAGGATAAAGCCCTGACACCCTGGTCAGACTTCACAGTTGACCTTGCTTTGAGCAGGGTGTTAGATCACAGACCTAAGGACAGGTCTGGTCCAACCTGAGTTATTCTTAGAGCCTGAGGAACTCTGCAGCTGCTGTTAGTGCTGAATATCTCATACTGATAGTGTTGTTTAACATCATTATCAGTGGTTCTCAGCATGGTGAATTTCACTAGACTATAAAAATCTCTTCCTAAATGAAGAAGGCTATTAAGAAGACTCAAGGACACCTTTGTCAGACTCAGGCTAAAAATCTACATGTAAATGCAGTCAAATTCAGCATTTCTTAAGGAGTGACATTTTTAAACTACAGTGTAGCAAGCTGTGGTTTTTATTAAAAGTAGTCTGCACAAATATTGTTTCTTGGTTGTCTTGGAAATATAAAATATTTATGGTTCCCACAATTTTTTACTGTAAATCTCCCAATTTATATACTCAACTTCTTTCTTAATTCTCTGCTCATGGGGTTTTGGTTTTTTTGGGGGGGTTTTTTTAAAGACATATCTTTACCAAAGGGGAACCTCTCTCTTGGGAGCAAAGTCAGCTTAAGCCATTTCAACCCTACCTATGTGTTTCTGACCCTCTCAGTTGTACTGTTGAAATTTGTGGGAATCCATAGCAAACCAGATCAGGGAACTGATTTGTGTTAAGAACAACCTTGCCAAAACTAAAATTTATTTTTAACCGAGACCATTTCGTAGCATAGTCCCACCGATAGTATTGCTGGCTCAAATGAGAGATGTATAATGGGCAAGGAATGAGCCAGAGTGGAGAAAATGCTAAAGTTGGCTTTGCTTGATGCTGAGAAAAATATCTGTAGAACCACAGCCCAAAGGACTTGAAGTAATAATACGAAGGTAATTAACCTGAGTGGCTAATTTGCCTGTGGTAGTAGAATAATAGTGGGTAAGGTAAGCAAGGCTTGAAGACTTAAAGCAATAAAATTTTCCTTTAACTTCTGCCACTTCCGAAGGCTTTTTTATGTAGTCATTACTTTCATTCTGTACAGTGAGTGAGGAGTCATGAGAAGCAAGAGCAGGTTGTGGGCAACAGATTCTTGACTTCAGGTCCCAAATTTGTTGGAGAAGGGGATGAAGAGAAGCATAAGCTAATGTGTTAACTTCCAGGTAAATCGTAAAACTCAGCAAAAGATAAATAATTTTCTTTTTTTCTCCTCTTCCAGTATTTCACCTTCTTACAAGAGCCTACCATCGGTATCGGAGACTTTTCCAACCCTGAGAATGATGATTGAAGTACTAAATACAGACTCATCACATTGTCTAAAAAAAACTATAGTTGTTGTATAATTTATACAAATAAAAGGCCAAGAGGTACTGCTTCATAAATTATTTTGAAGGGGAAATTACGGTCAAAATGGTTTGGTTTTAGTTTGTTTTTTTTAATAGGGTAAACTTACTTGACTAGTTATCACTAGAATAAAAGGAATCTTTCCTGACCAATAATACTAAAATGGAAAAATGAAGTAGAACAGCTCATTTCTTGTATTGAGACATACTCTAACAGGAAATACAGTTGTTCAGGGGCCAAACCGAAGAGCAATAAGCAATTTCCATCACAGTTATGATCTGAACATACTGCAGGTGAAAATTNCCCAAAGCCTCTGTCTTCTGCATGGAAAACTTCATCAGCTGTACATGTGTGAGTAATTGGTAAATACGCAGGCATTTCATGTAATGCAATCCAGTGAAGGAACAGATGTCAGCTTAAAAGAATGGGTTTCAGGAAAGCATCATTTGGAAACAAAAACAAACAAATGACATATTTGGAGTTAGGCTCTTGGTGAGTGTCAGAAACACAGCAACTGTACATCAGTCTCCCTTTCCAAGTCCCCATTGGTGGTGGTGGTTGGCAAAAAATATCAATGGATTGACAGTATATTGGGAGAGCTAGCTAGGGCTCCCTGAGTTGTTTTTGTCGGAAGGGCCTGGCAGCATTGTGGAAAGGCAGGCTTCCAGTAGGGCAGGGCTAATTCAGTTCAAACAACATGGACAGTACCATGAACCAATTTCTGATTGTAATAGTGATGATACTATTTCTGGTGAGTCCTAACTGAATTATACTCATCTTAGCTTGAGCTCTGTGACTTTAGAGCTCTTTATCAGGTTAAGTGATTTCAGAAACAGCAAGCAATGGTGGGGCAAATGTTTGGTTTCCTCAGTAGCTTTGATCAACTTCTTTTTCCTGCCTGAGTATTCAGTATTTCAGAAAATGTACAAAACTGTTCTGTTTTAGATACAGCTTTCAACTTGTTTAATATTGATGGTCTAAGCTGTGATTCTGTTGCTGTCATCTTTTACACAAATACTCTTATTCTTTGCTTTGTGTGCTTCCAGTTTTCCAGAGGTTGGGGCTTTGTTGGGCAATTGCAAATATCTGTCCTACCCATGTAACATGAGATATGCTAAAGAATGTTATTTACCAAGGGAGAGGGGAAAACATCCTGCATAACCCAAGTGTACCAGTAGCAGTGGTATGGTTGCTTTTCTCTGGCTACAACACAGAGCAATCTCAATCCCTTCTTTAGCGAAGAAAGAAAGGCAGCAAAGCATCAAGAATGTTGATATAGGTGACCTATTTTAATAGTGGGACTGAAAACAGGGTGGATTTATTGAATGGAGGGTCTTTTCTTGATTATTCCATCCAAGTATTTATCAGATTGAAAGTGGACTCTGTATGTGAGTGTGTGTTTAAGTTCGGGGGCTGGAGGGGGGGGGGAGCTGAAGGTAAGTTAGGAGCTGCTGAGAATACTGACATCCATTATAAGAAAAGCCCTGTTGATTTAAAGTTAGATTTCACTATTTGTTACCTTGATCACTGGCAGAATAGGACAGCCATGGGTAACTAGAGACCTGAGTGTTTAGATGTATGAAGGATTTTCATAGAGATAGAAAATGAATCCTGGAAAGTGGATGCACACTGTGTCTACATTAGCAAGCTGTGCATCCCACCCAGTATGAGTAGCTCACTTCCCACACTATATGCATTTCAGAGGTTTTACTTTTGTCTGCTTGTTTAGTTTATGAACTGGCTGCGCATTGCATTTGGAGTGCGTGTTAGCAATGCATCTTCCAGTTTGGACGTCTTTTGGATGAAACAACATGTCTTCTGAAACCAATCTGCACTGTGAACCAAAATGTGTTAAGCAGAGAAAATGAGGAGACTCGCTTCAAAAGTGTGCTCCCAATTCAAGTTAAACCAGTGGTGCATATATACCCATGGGAACTTTTTTTCATGAACTCTTACATTGTAAGATTGTATGTTGAAAATACAAGGGTAGGGAAAGAATGAGCTTTCCTTCCATTTAACGTCTTTTACCATCTATTGCTGAAACAAATGTTGTTGCCTGTGTAGGAGCTTTTCCTCCCTAAGAACAAGCACTGTTACAGAATTAACTTCTTGCCCTGCTAACTTGTGGTACTGTTACCAGACTTGTAAGCACAGCAGAAGTAATGTTGTATGAAGGCAGGGGAAGGAATAGGAAGCAGATTTTTTTGTTAGATGGTTTTAATCTTGATTCTGGTATGTCTGAGAGTAGGTCTAGAATCTGTTTGAAAATTTGCATGGACTGTACTGGAGCTACAGTGATAACATGGTTAGATTTGATTAAAAAATAGTGACCCAACTCCCAGCCAAGGGAAGAATGATCTAATGTGCAATATCTTGAACTGTAGAAATCAACATTTGTTTTGCAAATATCAGAAAGGAAATGATGTGCCCATGGCTGAGCCCATTTTTCCTAAAGCCTGTTTTTTCTCTTCTCCTCCTTGTTTGCAGGGGAAATTATTAAGTAAGCTCAGGTACGTATATCTGATCAGGGGATGCATAACAGATGAGTGCCCAAAATGCAAGGAAATCTAGAAAACTGGGGAAACACCTATTTGGAATCCAAGCCCTTAGTGAGCACTAATGCACTTTGTAATGTTGCTAAGCATTTGGAAGGATAGGTATAATTTTGAGTAAGTAAGTAAAACTCATCAGAAAAAAAAAAATAGAAGCAGAATTTCATATGCAGACCTAAGGTTCATTAACCAAGCCATAATAAAGGCAAATTTGACCACCTGTCTGGCTGGTACTAATGAACATGCATTTTAAACTTTCTTGATCAGAATTTATGTAAAGGACAAAAGCAGGTATTTCTTTCCAAGTAAGGATAAAGGAGGCTTGTGAGTTTTCATTGAAAGAATTGGGTTGCTGTCCAATTGTGACAAAGGTATTTTCCCACCGTTCTTTTGCTTGAGTGCCTTCCCCTCCCCCACTAGAAATAAGCACTATTTGCTTCTATGGTGTCTTCTATTTAAAGGTCTAGAAGTTTCGGAAGCCTCTGTTGGATTTCATCCTGGAGGAAAGGAGTTGTTATTTTCTGCCTACCTAATGGAGAAACAGGTACAGTAGCCAGGAAGAGATGCCTAACTTTATGCCTTGATTGTATTCTAATAGTATGATCTTTCCTTTAAGCCTGTAAGTTCTCTTATACCTTGTATTATTCATTGAGAAAGGGGAAATCTACATTGGCACTGACCAGACAGTTCTTGGAATTGTAAGAGGTTTCTTGTTTTAGGGATTAGACCAGAGGGAGTGGAGAAGGGGTGGTGGGGAAGAACAAAATTCCCTGGACAAACAAACCATGTACAGCTGTCTGGGTTTCCTTCTCATTTCTCTTACTCCTGTGGCTGACTCCATACCAATCCCCCTGCTGACAGACAAAAAGATGATATTAATGGGAAATTGAGGGAGGGTAGGTGTAACATGTATTACACCTCTGTGAGTGTGTGTGTGTGTGTATACGTGTTTCAAAGGCTTGTTTCTCTGGGCGTGATACAGATGACTAAGAAAGAAAGCGAGCTCAAGTCAAATGCTCTCAAACAAGTTTAACAAACAAAACAGGGTTATATAACTGGGCTGGTATGTGATGACTTGGAGAACTGTAATTGCGTCCTAAGAACCAGATATGTGGAGAAATGTAATTATCGTTTTCCATCCTCTTCTGTGTCACCTTAGACAAATTTTTGCAGGTCTAGCGATATCATTTGAACTCTTAAATGGGAACATTTAACGTATTGCAGCCCCAACCATTTATCTATTAAGAGTAATATTAAGGAAAGCAGAATGAGGGAAGAAAATAGGCTAAGCAATGAAAACCTGTTAATCTGAACCTCAGTATTTGTGAGACTTTTTTATCATCTTCAAAATATATTACAATTCCCATGCAACTACCTAGGACAAAAGGCAAAATAGATTTAGTCTCGGATAAATCTGACATATTTACCTGTCTTTGGTAAGCTTGCTTTGTTTTGTGGAAAGGAACTATGCTTCCCCCCCCCAGGAGCCTTTGGGGGGTCTTTTGGGAGTTTGGCAAAGCATTTGCTGAGGTGCCATACACAAAGTTAGGACTTGATATGGGAAAAGAGAACGTTTGTACAGTGAATGAGGAGCTGTCTGAAAGGGAGAAACAAGGTGGCAGGCTGCCAGGCAAGCTAAGGTTAGTAGTGTAGTTTGCCAGTGAAATTTTTGCAGGTTATGGAAGGTTTGGGTGTGTTAATAAAATGAGGCACAGACTAGCGAGTAGGGAGAACTCAACATTTGAAAGTAGCTGAAATAATTTCATTGAATACAATTTCATCCCAAGTATTTTATAATTTCCAAATACTGAGTTCCACGTTTCGGTAATACAAGTTGCAACTAATAAAATTTGCAATGATCAGGTGGCTGTGGAAAAGGCATGTAGAAACCCTTGCATATGCCAGGAAAGATAGTCAAGAATTTTTTAAAGATGTTACACAGCACTGATGGGCTGTCCTCTACAGTATTGGTATATTGGGGAGTTCTGGTGGACAACTCCGGCCACCCGTGGTCAATAAAGATGAGTTCAGACAGCACCAAGCGTGGAGGCGGGCCAACAGAACGAGCAGGGTGCTGGTGCAAAGGTTGATTTAACACAGGATCTCCCTGTAAGTACATTAGTCAGAAAAATAGGCTTAGCGGAAAGAGTTAAGGCTAAAGAGAACCCTACTCTTGACACGAGCTGGTCTTACGCTGGCAGCTCTATTTCAGAAAGTTGGAACAGTTTGGCAATGGAACATTCTTTTAAGATGTTGCTGTTGTGCTGCAATTATTCTTCACCAACTACTTTCCACCCCCCTTCTCCTAATTCATCGAACATTTGGAAGAAAGCATTCTTCCTCTTGCAGCACACCAAGAAGAAAAAAAACTAGTTATTTCAGCCTGTAGGAAATCTGCTTTACCGATACAACTAACCCTTACTGCATGGACTTGTTACGCTTAGGCTGCAACTTCTTTATTTTACCAAAATAACACAGAGGCTTTGGACTGACTTGCTGCTGAACCTGTTGAGTTGGGTGAAGTAGCCCATCCCAGGCACGATGGCTCTTCTGACAGGAGCTGCTGGACCTTCTCTCGTGTCAAAAAACAAGTAAGACTTATTTAGGGGTTGGGAAAGGCAGGTTCTTGGCTCCGGTGGTGCTCTGCCAGCTGAGGCAAGTCGTTTCCTGGCGCTCCTGGCCCCAGCAGCGTGGGAATACTACTGCTCACCTCCTCTGGAAGGGAGGGGAAGGGCTGCGGGGGACGAGCGCTACGGGCAGGGGCACAGAGGGCCGCGGGGCCTGGGCGGGCACGGCCGTGGCCGCAGCCTGGGACTCGGCTC
>WAAD01043821.1:75786-96908 GCA_013389945.1 Fregata magnificens | reverse complement strand
CCCCGGCTTCACGGCTGCCTCTGCCCGCGTGTGCCGCCGCCGAGCCGGCGCTGGGCTGTGGCGGGGAGCGGGCGCTTCTAGTCGTCGGCCACGGGGGGAGTTGCCCTGGCGGGGAGATTGATTTCTTTCCCCGCTCCGTGACTACGCAGGAGGGCGGGATGTTACGCTGCAAGCGAGGGGACTTGGTCAGACCGTAAAAGCAGGAAAGGCACCACGTCGGGGTTTGTCTGAGATAAGCAGAAGTAACTCTGAAGTGGCTTTTGCAAAACGGGGACTTGCAGAAGAGGCCGGTACCAGCCCCCCCGAAAACGGGGCACGGCCATGGCTAGCGCTGGAAATAGTCCCTTGCCGAAAATGGGCGGTAGGGAATGTTTACACCGAATTAAATCTCTTCCCTTTTGTTTCTAATTTTAGACACAGTTTACAACACTGAAAACATTCCAGCTCTTGGTATTTTTGACACCTTAAAAAAATACAGCCTGTTTCATGTCACATGGCAGGAAAAACAAGGGTGTGGAAAGACAGATGGCAAAAAGTATGGATTTTGAAGCTTCTGAGAGCCATCTAACTAATGGCGAAGCGTGGCGGGCCCTTCTAGAAATCCATAGGTATAAGGGTACCCGGTCCGGAGCAGTGGGTCATGTTACTGAGCGTGATCCCTTGAAGAGGAAGGTCTAATAATGCTTGCAAAGACCTGACGGTGCTTTTCAGGTGCTGTATCTGTCTTATTCTGCGTCTGAGATTTCCTTTGTTTTGTTTTCTTTTACATCTTGCTATGATTATAGAGCCAATATCTTTCACTATGTTCATATAATGTCTTAAAGTGAGCTATTGTTAATTAATTTATGTGGCTTCTACCAGAAAAAAATAATCTGCTTCTGCATTTGTAATCATCAATCCAATTTAAAGAGAACAGTGCTGCTTTTAGCCTCCTCACCAACATCCCTTGCAGTGGGATTTGTAAGAAGCATTTGAAGCGTCATGGTTCCCAACCAGCTTTGTGCTAGCAGACTGCTGCCTGTGTTTCACCTGTCAGGAAGGTGTGACAATGTGCCACGCACACATCGTTTCTAGAGTTAGAGAACATCCGGTCAAGCTCAGTTTTGCAGTCCGTGATACCAGAAGTTCTGGGTAAATATTTGCTAGTAATAGATGTAACTCCTGGTGAAAAAGAGGTATAGAAGGACATGAGACAGCAAATTTAGTTGTGCAAGAAGTCTTTGAAAGGAAACCTAAACCTGAAGTTAGTTGTGAAAGGATTTAGGTTAAGGACTGTGGAAAGTAAATATGTTCAGCTTTCCCAGTCTCAGACAGCTCTGCTGTGCTTTCTGCTTTGAATTATGTGGATCCGGAAGGAAAGCAAGCACGTTGTAGGTTGTTGTGCTGCACTGTATGGAAATAATCATTTCCTGCTTGACAAAACAGCTAGAGAGTCCATCTGAAATTTGGCAAGTTGTTTTCTTTCCCTTCTTCCCCTGAAATACAGCTATGATACAAATAATGTCGTTGTTAGCGTTTGTGTAGCCATTAACCAAAGAAAGCATGGTTCATCAAAATACTTGATGCAAAGTGTTTAATTTTGGAAGCATCTGCCTCAACTGACTTCATCCTTGACTTCCAAACTGAAGTTAATATAAATCCTATTTCTGAAGAAAAGAGATTCCACTTGTTTTGGCATCCTTCGTTTCCATTTTAGTTCTTCCAGCTGCATTATTGAGCCTTGGAGCCTTTCCTGGCTCCTCATCTGATAGCTTCCTCTCCCCCTGCTCCCTTGCTGGCATTCGACCTGATTCTTGGACATTTGCCCTGGCTCACTAATTGTTCCTCCTTGTCCTGCTGTTACAGAGCTACTGCGGCCGGTCTCTCACCATTTCGGTTCAACTTTCCGGGCTTGCAAATGCTTTGCCTACAGAGCTTTATTATCTTGCTGTCTTCTGGTCTGACAGCTTACTGAGCTGTACTACTGCCGTCTTTGTAAGATGTAACTGCTGCACGTACCACAGTCACCCAGCCCTGGCTCAGGGCAATTAGATTGGTCCTGGCTGCTGTCCCTGTCTCAGGGTGTGTGGTATCCTGAGGCAAGGAAATGGAGAGTAGTCTGAGTACCTCAGAATCACTTGTTGATGTTGCAGCCCTTTCAGTGTGAGTGTTTTGGTCTGATGATGTTCTTGCTGACACCTGCTCCAAAAGCTTCATGTTTCCAGCCACAGCTCGTCTTCCTGTTAACTGATGTTGAAATCTGTAGTGATCTACCTGTGCTTGCTTAAGCATGGAAAGTTGATCTCTTTCACCTCGTGTTCTTTGGAGGACTTTGGAGAAAGCAAAACAAGGATGAATGCTGAAGATAACTGATTTAACCATCCAGGACTCTCACCATTTCAGTCCCACTTTCATGCATGTGTCCGCTTTGATAAGGTGGTCCAGAGGATATATGTAGTGGTCTTGTATCTCTGGACAATTGGTTCCCTCTTTCTGGCCACCACCGTTTCCCATATATCTTTTCTAACACCAAACTCATCTCCTGAACTTGTAGCCCAGGACCGTAAGTTCTCAAAGTGTAGGCATCTCTTACATTTTCAAAATACCTTTCAGTATGTTGGCTGTGTGGGAAGGCTGTAACAGAAAATATATGTGCAGTAACATGACCGTGGCATCCTGTAGCCATGATCCAGTCATTTCATAGCACTAGAGCACTGCAGCACCACATGTGACTCTTAGCAAATGCCTAGAGTCAGCTGAGTGCTCCTTCTCTTCCATTATCTTATCCTTATTGTGGCATTGCTAGTCATGGAGTTAATAACTGCAGCTGTGCATGCACTGTGAATGCAGTTCCTAAAGAGGATTGGTGCCAAGACACCAGAGCTGCTTTTTTAATCTCCCATCTTGCTATCAAAGAACTGAAGGTATTTTAAAATAAGTCTCAAAAAGCTTGATGAAAGAAGTGGAAGTACAGGAGTCGGAGTCCCTGATTCCCCAAACAGCGTTTCTCTCTTAAGCACAGAGTTGGGTTGGGTGGCACCCAGTTCATTTGGCATCTGCCTGTGTGCACCACGCTGTCATGGTGAGGATGCACCCAGCTGCTAATACCAGCCATTACGTGTCTAGCGTCGGCCTCACGGTGTCAAGTTAAGACTTCGTACTTGAAACAGACCCCAGAATACACCAGCTCAATAACTTGATGGGGTTGCAGGCCTTGGTATTTTTCAACATGTCCTCCTAGCAAAACCTAACATCTCTTGCCTCTCTATCTTGTTCTGTTTCCTAGCGTCGTGGGGTCTAGGTCATGCATATATTTTTCGTCTCTTCCAGGCCAATAGGGTCATTTAACACCTCCATGAAAGACGTTTTGTCCTGTTTGCTGAAGATTGACTTGCTGTCATCGCACGTGGGCCCAGCACCAGGAGACTATTTGTTGCTTCACCATCATTTTTTGTGTCTAGACAGCCTAGGCCTTCTGGCTGAGGGCTTTTGGAGGCTGCAACCTTCAAGCAGAGCTTCCTCTTTCCCAATAAGCTTCCAACTGCTGGCGTTTCTCCATTTACATCTAATGCTCATAGTGGTAGAAAATAAGGTTAACAGAGCAGAGGAAAGTCAGGACATAGAATCCGGAATGGAATATAAATGTAATATAAATGGGCTATTTTTGAAATATGCCATAAATTATGAGCCATCGTGAGGGGAATAGGTGGAAAAACAGCAGTGTGTGACAGGCTGCCACCCTTTGACTGCTGTAGTGGTCAGCTTGTGTTAAGCATCTGATTTGATGGTAGTTGATGCCACTGGATCCTCCCTGTTTAATTCAGTGAAAGATAGTTTAGAAATTCAGTTTACAACAAGTTCTCACTCTTCTCTTAATATTGTCCCTCTTTATCTGCAAGTGCGTGATATAATCATGGATTTAAGGTCAGATTTTTTTTTAGTTCTTTTTTTTTTTAAGGGATATTGAGTATTTGAGCGGTACTCAGCAGCTCAAAGAATTGGACTTGAAATAACTAAACTTTTCATTGAAGAAAATGCCACGTGCTTTAGGAAGTGGTAAACATTTTTTGTGGAGGAAAGACAGGTAAGAGAGCTCGGTTAGCTTCATTCATCATCTTTTAGTAGGGAAGCTTGACTTACCTACCTGAAGGCAGATATGGTATTTCTTTTGCTTAGCCTTAAGAACTTTGGCACCAAGCCAAAGGATCGACCCTTTTGTCTCCTACTTAAAAATTCTTTAAAGCAACAAATATTCAATATAGCAATAACTTTTATGTTGGGCCTGTTATAGATTTGTGCTTTTTAAAAAAGGAAAGATTCAGGGCAGCTTTTGAGTGCAGTTAAACCCCAATAACCGGCAAGTCCTGTTCTGAAACACTTCTAAGATGCATTTGTTGGTGGATTTGTGACTGCCTGGTTACTGTCAGCTGCTGTGAGCAATGCTCATGTCAGACACGCTGGCACATTTCTACCAGTGTCTTCCATTTAGAAATTCAGATGCTGTTTTGCAACAAGCTGCCTACGTATAGCAAACGTAGTTTGTGATTCTTTTTTATATATTCTGCAGCTGGATGTTGAAGTCAAGTGTATGCCCGTATTTTTGCCTCTCTTTCCCTCTCTCTTTTTTTTTTTTCTTTTTTTAGCTATGAAATATGTTGCATGAGGCCCCGTTTCTTACAAATAGGTTCTTTAATGCTGGTGAACAAAAGTTTATTTATTTGCCTTTTTTCTGGAAGAAGGCTTTGTTATGTGCTGAAAACAAAAGCTTATCAGATATGGATCTCTTCTAGTCTGTGTTGATGATAAATAGCCTTGAAGCCTTTTTCTCTAGAGTTTCCACTCATAATTTACTTTTGTGAATATTGAAATAGTTGATGCTTTTGCTCCCATTTTCTTCAAGCATGTGAGAACCTGTTTATTCTGCAGAAAGCAAAGCTATTTTTCTCACATTTTGTTGGTGATAAACATGAAGCAGGCACATCAGACAGGAAACTGTTGACCACTGTTGTTCTCCTGCTTCTCTCTTGGTGCTCTGCGTGTCCTCTGTGTGAGGGCAGAAGAGGTGGAGGCCACAAACTTCCTTCCCTTCCCTGACAGAACCTGACAACTGTCTCTGTCATCCTAGCTTCAAGTACACTTCAGATAACCACAGACATCAACTCCTCGAAGATTTGTATCCTCAAACCATGTCTTATCCTATTTTATCCTTTGCTAGATCCTACGGAAGGTCTCTTGAGTGTGGGCGAAGCTCCTCAGACTTCCTGGCTCTGAAGTATGCTGGGCTTTGCAGCCTGAGATAAAAGGAGCCATCCTTTTAAGAAGAAAAATCTATGGTCCTTTTCTTTCGGCTCCTGCCTAACAAGTGTCTACTACTTCCATCTTTTGAAATAATCTATGAAAGTCTTAGATTTTGTCTCTGACAAGATCTTTTTAACAACTGATACCAAAATACCGTTAATTCATTTCAAGAGCTTTTTGTCTGCCTAAGCTGGAGGTTGAGGGTACAACTTGAGGTGCCAACAAGTGCAATGCAGTTGAGAAGACATCAGATTCTATGAAGTGGGAAGCTGACTTGCTCCGTCCTGTAGGGAATGACATATTCTGATGCACGACAACCTCATACTTTCACTCTGCCTTCCCCGTGCTACTTTTCTATCGCTCTGCGAGCAGCCTTTTGTCAGCAAGGCTCGCTTGCAGCAGCGGTGTCGTCACCAAGTTGAGGATGTGCAGGGAGCGTTGGGTGAAGAGGTGTCCCTCCCAATGCTGTTTACACTTGCAGCAAATACAGGAAAATAAAGAACTGGCTGTCTCAGATCCAGGACGAGGATGGTCTTGGCTTGCTCCCAAATTTAAAACTGGTGCATGGCTGGTTTGCACGTTCTGTGAAATGCCAAGAAGTCAGAGCTTCCGTTAAACTCCTTAGGTAAAACCCACTGACAGCTATGCCTGCATGCCTGGAGCTTTAAGGTGCTATGACAGCATGTAGGAGTGTTACACTGTTTGCTGGATTTCATTTCTGTCCTTTACTGCTGTGATTGAAGTCGAGTACTGATTTGTCCAGACCCCATGTGGACAGAAGGGTTATGGTCCTACCTTGTGTGTGAGACTCAATCCGGTGGCTGGGCTCTCCCATCTCTCTTCCCTCTTGGACTGTGATTCCTGTCATGCGTGCTTCAGAAATGAAGTGCCAACTCCACCAGTTTCAGAGGCAAACGATGCGGTGCTAAAACCCTGTGTTTCACAGATGAGTAATAGTTGGAGAATGACACATTTTTATGTTTAGGAGATGGTTTCAGACGTTTCTGGTTGTGATTTCATAGCCCTTGGCCAGCAAAGTCTACCTAGGGTGAAATAAGAGATGGCAGATCAGGAGAATGCTATCGGATGTCTGAGAAATGTATTTCTATAAAGGCAGAGGTCAGAAATAAGAAGAAAAGGGCAGTCGTGCTAAGATGTGGGGTTCCTCTGTTAGCTTAAAACATGGTCTAGTTCTGTTGTTCTTTGAACAGCAGGAGTGTGAAACAAGCACTCCAGGTGTTGTCCTGTCCTCTCCTTCCCTGTGCATGGTTAACTCCTGGCCTTTCTCCTTCCATCCGCTCTTCTGACTCCTGTTCCTTCCCTGATGTACTGGGGTGGCCAAGCAGTGGTATACCCAGTATGGAGGATGCAACTCATTACCTCTACCAGAGTGAACCTCCAATGTACAAACGAGTCTCATCCACAACTAGGAATAGAAGTGTGACCATTTTATGGCAAGTCGTGAACAACAATTATTTATTTATTTATTTTTCACTCCTCCTTTTTCCGATGTGGGTTGCATGTATTGCTGGAGGGCATGTTGGGTATGAAGACATTATTTAAATTTCTCAAACTGGGATTATTTTCAGAAAAATAGCTTCTTAAAAGAAGCTATTTCAGATTGGGATTTTAGTCTGGACATCGTGTGGTTCTTTCAACAACAATGAATACTTATTTCGGACTGATCGTCATTGAAGTGGCGTAATGATATGTCTTGTCAGGGCTGGATCCAGCTGTGGCTTGGCATGACGGACGTGCAGCTGTCTTGGGGCCACGTGACTGCCTGGTTGCATACGCGCTCTTCGGTCTGCGGAGGGGAGGAAATGGGACTTTATTTCCCTGAGGCCCCTGCTCCTCTTGTTATTTCTGCCCCTGTGTGTTGCTAGTGGCTACCAAAGAAAATGCCTAGTAGAAAACTGGAAATATAATACGTTTTAAAGCTATTTGTAGAGAAACCATTTCAAGAGGCTCAGACCAGGTTAAACGTTCATATATTTTGTAGGTTAAACTGGTATACTAATTGATAATCTTCCCCTCGGAGAACTTGCTTTCCGTCAGTCTTAAAATGTAGTCAGTGTCATCTCTAAGTAGTGTTCTTGCTTTTTAGCAAGTTCTGTGGTAGTGGTTGTTATGCTTCCAGCAGTGCAACATAATGTCATCTGTATGATGCTCCTGAGCAAGTAAAGCTCTTCTGATTTTTTTAGTCATTCTTGAATTTTATTTCAGGACATAACTTGGCAAGATGAACACTCAGCTCCATTCTCCTGGGAAACAAAGGTAAATATGCAGCAATTTTATTTTTAATGTTGGTTTGTCATTTTATGCTGTTCCTTGTGCGTTTATATTGTCTTCATTTTGAGACTTGCTAGACTAATGTCACCTTTATTCTATGAGAGCTGTGTAAAGGGACCATCCTGCAAATGAAACGGGACTGGTGTGCTTCGATTTACATCAACAGAAACACAAAATGTACTTCATGAACTTCTTCTTCTTCTGTCTTCTGTCTTCAAGTGCAGGTGTAAAACTGATTCATTACAAATTATTTGGTTTTTCATTGTAAACTTTTAAAACAACTTTCCATGTTTAGCAAGACCAGTGTCTCGGATACTGTATAAACACAACTGCATTTCGCTTTTGAAGTCAGGAGTAAAGTAACTAGGAAATGGGGTGAGAAAGGTACAGATATCTAGTAACTTAATTGGATTCTTTCTTAAAGCCTGTCTTATGCTTCATCTTTTTGTTATGTACTAGAATGTAATGAAACTTGTTAACCTGGGGATATGCCAGAAGCATTGTGTTATTTCCTTTCCAAAAGGCAGCTCCTTCAAAAAATAATGTAATTTTGCTGTGGTGGGTTGGTTGGGGGTTTGGTGGTTTGGGGGGTGGGGGGGTGGTGGTGTTTGTTTGTTTGCTTTATTTTGTTTCTTTTTTCCCTCACTTCACCTCTGGTATTTTGTTAAATGCTTTATGGTGGGATTCGCATAAGGCTAACACAGAGCCAGAGTTCTCCATCCTTCTGAACCTGCAGTGTGAGGAAATGTACTTGCACCATATTTGTGGTGGGAAATCAAGTTTAATTCTTCTTGTTGAAGAAAACCTGGGAGCAAAAACACAGCTCATTGCCTTTCTCAACTGGGTATGGTGGGAATTTTAATTTAATCACACATTTCAGACTTTGTGTTTTCTGGCTTTATCTGCCAGAGAAAGCTGCTTCTCCTTCCCCTGTTTCTTCCCTTTTTTTGCCCTTGAACTATGTAGATAATCATGTATGAGCTTATGAATATAATCTTAGCCTAATGCAGAGTAATTATTTGGAAATGCCAGTGAATACTAAATTAATCCAGTTGACCCTAGACAACTTGTCAGCCTTCCCTGCTCAAGGTCACTGCCTGTAGCTAGCACCCCATCTGTGCTTTGCAGATGCTGATTAACCTATAACTTGATGTGACTCCTGGGTCCCTGCAGCCTACAGCGCTGCAGTTTAAGAGAAACCATTGCCAGTCTTCACTTGCCTTAAAACTCCCTTATAAGCTGTGGTGGTTCAGGAGCCAGTGGAGGATTTCCTGCCATGGAAGCCTGGTAGCTCAGGCAAGCCCTCCTGTATTTCAGGACCCTTAGAAGAAGCAGCCACTGGCTTTTAGTATGACACTAAAGAGGCTTTTGGCATGGGTGTAGTTGGGTGAAGCTGTCAAGAAAAGAAAAGTAGTGACAAGAGTGTGGACCTCATTGACAACAAGGTGAAATAAATCACGTGTTGGAGACGGCGGTGTTGTGTCTCCTCTACTTCTTGGTGCAAGCCCTAAACCACAGTTGTGGGAACGTGGCAGCTGTAATCGTATCTCTAAGCTCTGGCTTGATAGGATTTTGTAAGTTCTGAATACTTGAACTTCCTGGACATAGTGCTTCGTGTAATGCACTGACTAGTGATCCATGGTGAGATGCATCTGCACTCAAATGGATTTTCTCTTTAATTGATGGTTGTCTTTTCTTTTAAATGCTTGTATGTCTAGTGAAGTGTTTTTCAACCCAGCCTGTGGTTTATCCCTTGCTGATTATTTTTACCATCCTCCTGGTGTCTCAAAATGAGGGACTGCAATGCATAGATACTCTAGTTTCATGCTTTTCTGTAATGACTGGAGGATCACAGAATGATAGGGAACACTCGTGTGACTGAAGCAAAGTGAGGTGGAGAGGAGGTTGCTTTAGAAATAATTGTCTCAGCTCATCAAGCTGCGCTTCCATCTTTGCCCCTCTCCCTCCTTGCTGACCAGAGATAAAAGCTGTGCCTCAGCTGTAGGTTGAAAAGTTCCATGACCTTTTCCTTTAGCAAAACTCTAGATGATCCATTTTGTCTGGCTTTACGGGGTTGTGGGTTGGTTGGTTTGTGTGGGTTCTTCCTTTTGGCTTTTCCCCAGTGCCTCATGTTGCGTCAGTCTTTCAGCCAAATCCTTCAGCTGCTGAGTCTTCCATTTCTAAAGGTGGAGATCTTGCTTTGTGCTTACTCTTTGATCTCTCCCCTAACCGGTACTTTAATAAGATAATATTGGAAGGCAAATTCTCCATGAGGTACTGGCTGAGGAAAAATTATCCTTGCCCAGTTGGTCCAGCATGGGGAAACAGTGAGGAAACCTGAATGAGCTGTTTAATAAGGTTGACGTGTTGTAACGCACATTCGGTGTCTTGTGAGCTAGATCTGTTCCCACTGTTACTTCAGGCTGTCAGGCTCTTTCCATTCCGTGAGCTCTACCCCATGATGGGTTATTCTTTCCATAATATTCTTTTCCCTGATCTCCCTTTAATGCGGAGTTTTTGATTTGGTTTGGTTTTTTGCATGTTACTGCCATGATGACAAAATTCCTTCATTCTTTTGCAGCTTTGTGTGAATGTGCTCTGGCATACCCAAGGAACGGAATGTGGTGTTCACTTTCTGCTGTTGCAGAGAAAGAGAAAGTAGAGATGTAAATCAGTAAAACCAATAGGCTGCTTTTTTTTTTTTTTTTAAAACATTGAGACTAAGAAAAATAAAGCTGCAAAATCAGTATTTGTCTGTAACTAACTTCAGGAAAACTGAAAGGGTAGTGAGAAGAGTAGAGGAGGGGAGGGCATGTTTTCTGCAAGTTGGAGCTTCTCTCAGCTGTTACAGTGATGCCAATGATGATTCCAGTTGATTAGGTATGGACAAATTTTTCTCATGGTAGCTAGTGGAACAGATTCCCTAATTTCATGGCTGTCAAACTTACCCAGAGAACAGTGTACTAAATTGCTGTCATTTTGGGCAGAGCATTGTTGAAGGGCTTGATAACTTAACTTCTGTCAAAAGTAAACTTTCTGTGTTCTTATTTTAAACACAAATGTGAGATATGGCTTAAGTTGTTTGTATCACAGCAAACACTTGTATGAACACTTCCACCATTTTTAGCTGTTTGTATTCAAAGTTCTTGTCCTACCTCTATTTTTAAACCCTCAAACAAGGCAAACAAAGCAGAAATACCATGTAAATTGCTGAGTTAGCTATTAGACAGCATTTAAAATAGAAATATTTTTATAGTAGAAAACTCTAGCACAGAAGTTCTCAGAAGGAGAACTACTCGGGAAGCAACGAGTTCTCATGGCACTGCAAATAAGCTGGCATTTTAAAACTAGAGATTGAATTGGAGGGAGTGATTTGGTTCATGGGTGGAGCCCTCATGAACATAACACATCTTGAAATGTGGGTTAAAGCCAGGTTTATGAATTTAGGGCATTCTATTTATGGCTTCAGGTTTAAGTGAGATGAAAGCTGACATTTTGGCTGAGTTTAGCCTTTGAGGTTTCTTGGTTTGTTTGAAGTAAAAATCCAGTGAAACTCAGCACGGACCCCAAGATATAAATGGAAAACAAGAATCATGCCTGGGTTTGGAAATAAAATTTCTCTGCAACTCTTCCTGAACTCAGAACTTTCTGGTTTTGGTGTGTTTTAAAAAAATATATATATCATTTAGTGGTGGGCAGAAAATATAATTTCGGTCTGCCACCTCAGCTAACAGATTGAATGCACAGGGCAGCATGGGAATAAGTTGGAATCTACTTCTACTTCATGCTATTAACTAAAATTAGTTTTCTTCCAAATGCTTAAAATTGACACATGCACATCTAAAAATTTGTTGGTCTTGATACAGGTAGAATAGTTGTGAAGGTAGCTTTAGAGAGTCCTTTTTGCACTTTTTTCGTTTTAACTCCTGGCGTTTTCCTCCTTCAGCTCTCTTCTACTTTCAACAGGCCCTCAGATATTTCTTGAAAAGAGAAGCCTTCAAGGTGTGTTTAAGAACAAACCAACCAAAAAAAAAAAAAAGCAAAAAGAGAAAGTGTCAGGCTTCAATCTCTTCAGTAATCTGGTTGCTGCCTCCATGTCTGAATTCCCTACTTATATTTCTACAGAAGTGATCTAATCACAGCAATGATTTAGAAAGAAAAAAATTATGTTGCACTTAACGAAAAACGTGGTTTGCAAACTGTTTCCTTTATCTAAAACTAAAAGACAGTATTCAGTATCCTCCTTTGTACAAGTCCTGGTTGGTTTTGTGTTTTGTTTTTGTTTTTTTTTTCTTAAATAGGAAGAAAGTGGCAGAAAAGAATTTTTTTCCCCTTCTTCCTTAGCAGCCTGGTATTAGACTTGTTTGTTCTAAACTATACTTCAGTGTGATTATTTTTATCAAGCTGGCATAAATGGCAATGCTTCCTTGGAAAGAAAGAAGAGTGGTGCCTGAGATCTTGGGTTTTCCCTTCCCTTTTTGATCTAGACTACATGTTTTCAACACAGTGCTGTAAGACTACTCTTGACTATTAGTTCTTGAGCAAAAAAAAAAACCAAACCCAACTTGTGGTAATAGCTGTGTTCAAGGTTTACTTTAATCTGCATGGCCAGATGTTCTCAGCTAAGGATTCAATTACCTGCATCAGTCTTTAGGCAGTTGTTTTTGAGTGTAAAACCATGCACATACCAGATACTGCCAGCATGAGTTTGCTTAGGCTAACCAGTAACAATGGCAGACTAGAATGCTGTTCATATCACCAAAGCTCCATGCTATCTGCCTTTTGCATTGTCTTTCTGCATGGACTAAAATTACTGAGATTGTTTTTGAGTGCTTTGCTCTATTTTTGCCCTTGCAATTGGTCTCTGCTGACTTAAGGAGTTCTTTCTCTGAAGGTTCTGAAAAGATCCTGAAAACACCCACGGTGTGCAGAGGAAACAAAGCAAAAACTGCAACTACTTTGGGTCCCATATTTGTTTTGGTTTTGTCCATTCAGCAAAGCAAAGTCATCTTCTAAATCATTTTAAACTTGGCTTTCTTACCTCTGCATATATCAGGCTGTGCTTAAAACAAGTTGCTTTCGACAGTGTTTCTGCAGTCTTTGTCTCAACAATTTGGATTTTTCAGGCAGCCAAGTAAAACAATTTGTTTTGGCTGTGTTTGCTTGACTGTTTAGTAAAATACTACACATTCCTGATAAGTGAATAAGATGCTTAAAAAAAAAAAAAAAAAGCCTCTGGGTTCTTTGTGGTCATCTTGATTTTAATATAGACTTATAAACTGAGACCTGATTTTATACAGTATTATTAAATCATTATGTTCTTAGTGTGTTGTGCCAGTATTACGATTTGGTGGATTATCCCTGCCTTGAGACTGATGTTAGGTCTACATTTTTTAATCCAATAAATAAAATTCCTAAATACCTTAATATGGTCTTTTTGAGGAAAGATGGACACGCAACTTCCTAAAAACTGCAATTTTTAATATTACTTGTATTTATTAGACAGAAAGATGATCCAAGACCTAGGCATCCTTTATTTTAACCTTTGCAGTGGTTTGGGACCAGAGGGATAAGACTGAAAAGAACACAGACTTCTAGATTTGCTCTGCTTCAAAATACTACTTTGTGCATGCTTTCACGTGCACTCCCCCCCCGCCCCCGGGTTGAGAATGACTTGCTCTTGCAGTATCTTGAAAATACTACTGCTGTTAACAGCTTTTATTTGAATTCTGATAACTTCTAGAAATTGCATTTAGGACTGTACTAGCCTGTCTGTAAACTCCCAAGACTTTCTGGGCTGAACAGTTCTCAGAAATACAATTTGGACAAATGGTAGGAAAAAGAAAGTATTTTTATTTTATTCCTTAGATGGGAGATTAAAGTACAGAAACTGCAGCTCATTCAAAGTCATACAAAAAATTTATAAAAGCAGCTGGGGACTGAAACCCTATCTCTAGAATCCCAAACTGTGCCTAAATGACAATTTACTTTTGACCATCAAATCTTACCACAACGTTCAGTGTTTGCTTCCCCAAGGTGGCAGCTGCAAGAGTGCCACAAGTGCTGTTCTGCTGCTAAATGCTCAAGTGTGCCGCTGCAGCTCACAGCACCTCTGCCTCAGCCTGAGGAGGGCAAACATGCAGTATGGCCCTTTACAGACTAGCTGCCACTGTAAGTTTGTTTGGGGCCAGAGGTGCCCCCAAGGGGACGCAGAGATGTGCATCAAGATATTCTCATGGCTGGCAAACCTAAAGGAAAAGGAGATGTTTTTTGGGGGGTAACTGTCTTTTAAATGTTGTTTCTTTCCCTCTCCTGTTGACCCAATCAATTGCCAATTTGCAATCTGATGTAAGAAATTGAGAGCAGAACACTAATGAAACTCAAATTTCTAGTGTCTAGTGACTCACTAGAACGTACAGGACTACTCATGACTTAAATGTCAGCACGGGGTGTTTCACACATGGGCCTTCTCCATCTCTATGTGAAATTACCTCCCTACTTACACTGCTGCTCTGTTGGTTGTTTGGGGGGGGGGGATGTTTATAGTATTTTATTGCCCATTTTGTGACTTGAAAGATACTGCATATTAATAATTTTCTTCCATCAGCTACATTTCTTAGGGGTTCAGATGTCTTAAGTAACCTTGAAAGTCAAATAGAAGCATTATATATTTCAAGGAAAATAGAATAACTTGTGACTGGTCCACAGAAGTTCTTGGCTTCTCGAGCTAAATGCTAGAAGCAGAATTATACATCTGACCTCTCAGGGCTGTATTTACATCATGCTGAGACGCAGTGCTTTCAGAACCCGTCAGGGTAGTCTTGTCATCTTCGCCTTCCTTGGGGGAGAAAGCAAACTCCTGAAGAATTCCAAGATTATTCCATGTCAGGTTATGAACTGTTTGATCTCCAAAGCATACCGTGACACAAATATGCAATCTTAAATGTCGTGTGGTTCTGCCTTCTCAAATTGAAAGGTACACCCCATGGTCTCCGTTCTGAAAGGACAAAGAGGGCATCCTCTCCTGAACACGCATCCAGGAGCGGGTTGGAAAGCGTACAACTGCCCAACGTTGTGCTGCAGTGCCATGCTCTTCTCTACACTAGAAGCGGTCTGCCGCTTCCAAACCAGACCTCTGAGTTGGTATTTGGACCCATACGAAAGAACATAAAACATGACCACAGGCAGTGGCTTTTGCTGCACGGCATAAGAGCTTTCCCAGGAGGCCTGGCTTTGCTTGTCTATCTTGCTGCCATTGAAAGGCAAAGCCATCTTGTTGGTTTTCGTTTTTCTACTTTTTGTTCTCACACACCCGTGCTACCCTTCCATCAGTGTTTTTCCTGGATTTTGTTTCCAACACTTCTGGTGGATCTGGGGCTGTGATGGCCCCTCTGCCCTCTGGGCACTGACCTTCCTCCTCTCTTGGGCTGGGGGGTGAAGGAGTCATTTTACTGAAACTGGCTGCTGTTGTGGTGGCCTTTAGCTACTGTCATCTCTAGTGTGAGCCCTGGGACAGGCTACTCAGAAGAAGGAAGACTGTTGAAGGACAGAAAGCAGCACTGTTTTAATTCCTACATGACAAGGTACTTAAGTGTTCCAAGATGGAAAATTTTTTTAAAAATTTTTTTCTCCCCCCTTGGGTATTGGGGAAGTGCAGGTCTATTTTATATTGAGTTGTGGGTTTTTTAAGCTGGGATTTTATCAGTTCTGAAGTCTTAAAGCATCTTAACTTCAGGGTGGTAAATCTCTATTTGGTAGTATTGCCAAATGAGCTTAGGGAGATAAATCCCTATATTTTAATATAGGGAATGACAGTCACTGTAAATAATCCTCAACACCATTGCATCCATGTTTTGTTTATGCAGAATTTATCTGAGGAAAAATCTCCTGCTCTTAACTTTACGTCACGACTTTTGTTTAAAAAAAAAAAAAAATTGGAGCACTAAGGTTTTTTCCTCTTAGTTTTGTGCACACAGGGTGGGGTGTTGAGCTGTTTGGTAAGAGTTGCATGTATCCTTGCACTCACCTTATTCAAGCTGAGCTATAATTACAGCTTGTTTATGTTCTTCATCTGTTGATAAGACAGTATATTCTTAATGAAAACAGGGAACTTGGTGCTTCCTTGCCTATAACCTTGGAAAAATATCTAATGTGTCTAATTCTTTAGAAAGGTCAGATGTTAGTCCATGAATCAAATTATGTGTAGTCAGCTGCTGACTGTTTAAAAAAAAAATTTTTATAAATAATCAGTTGCTGAGTTAACATTTGCACTTTGATGAGGAGTTTCTGAATATTAAATACTAGGCGTGTGAGACCTGCTTATATCTACAGTCCCTTTGAACTTAACATGCACAATAACGTAGGATTTGAGATCAAACACTTGTAGTGAAAATGATATGCAACTAGGACTTGTTTTAGACTCAGGCCCATAGCTGCTATTGTGGTTTTATTCAGGGAAGGCTAGGTAATGAAGTAGAATGGGGAAAACATCACAAGTCTGTAGTGAACTTCAAAAGTATCTATTAACCGCTTATAGCAAAATCTAGTATTTGAAATGTTCTTGAATTTTTTCAAAACTAATCAGGCCTGTAATGACAACAATGTAGCTCTAACGGTAAATGCAATCTTTTTTTTCATTGTTTGTTCCATTTTACAAACAAAAGTCTAGACATTAGGTTGTTCTTTTCTGGTGCTTGCTATGGTGCTGTGCTCCTAAATACAGTAACGCTTACCTGTTCCTCAGAGTGAAATAAAGCTTAACTTTTATTAGCCTAGAGAGTGTCCAACTAGTTGACAATCAAGATTACTGAAGTGGTAAAATGAACATTTTGAAGTACTGTTCACTTTTGGGTGGCTTTTGCAAGATCTGTATCATGCTTTAACTGTGGTCACTTGCTTCCTTGACCCAGTGTTACCTCTCAGAAATGAGCACAGCTATCTGCACTGCAAATAAAAACAAAACAAGGCTCTGGAATGAGTGAAGAACTGGTCCTGCTGGAGTTGTTTCTCTTCCTTCAGAGGGGCATTAGAACTGTAAAAACCACTTATCTATGCATACCCATTACATCTAATGCTTTATCTTGGAAGTAGATGGAATTGTAACGTTGCGAACTATTTCAAGGACTGTAATGGAAGATTGCCTTTTAAACTACCTGTAAAGCTTTTTTGCTTTATATTTTCATGTAAAACATCTATGGCTTTCAGAATGTGTCCACAACTGTTCTAACGTTTTAGTGACGCTATTCTAATGGTTTAGTGCTGTACATGCTATGCACTGCTATCTTGGATGGCACCAAGTAACTTGAATACGGTTGCTTTCTCTGACTCCTCTGCAGTAGGTCTAGGACTCTTACGTTTGCCTGCAGTTCAGACTTTTAAAAATTATTATTTTTATGTAGCTACATAGACAGACATTTATGGAGAAAATAAGTTAGCTTTGCTCTGGTATCTACTGTCTGGGAGTTGCCTAGCTGTGGGCAACGGTGTTACCTGTATGTGTCAAGATCAGAAGTTCGAAACTCTGTCTTTGTGAAGGGCTTTGAAATACTGTTTTTCTTTAACCCTGAACAGAGTCAGATGGAGTTCAGCGTTGCATCTCTGTCCATACAAGAACAAGGTGGTGCCCAGCTGCAAAATGAACAGAGGCAGCCTGTTAAAGCAGCACCTGGTGTCCAAGTCCTTAAATCTTCTCAGGCCAGTAAGACCCCTGGCTCTGATGGGTTGATAGCATCCAGAAAGGAAGAGGAGTCTTCTTTCTGGAAGATAAATGCAGAGCGCTCAAAGTTTGAAGGAGACAAGTCTGAGTTCCAGTCCCTGACCCCCAGCCAGATCAAGTCCATGGAGAAAGGAGAAAAACCCCTTCCCTCTTTTTACAGACAAGAGTCTACTTCAAAGGAGATGGCAAAAGCTGAGAAGCCCAGCATAACTAAACCAGAGAAGTCTGTCGCCCCCAGCCTACCTTCTGTATCTCTCGAATGGGAGAAACCTCGACCCACTCAACTCCCTGCTAGTTCTCTAGATGAATTCTTTCTTCCTGACCCACCACAGGACCTGGCATCATCTAGGACAAACAAGGAAGATACTGATGGTACTATATTTACAGATCCACAAATGCCTGGACAGGTAAGGACTGCTATATCCACTGTCCTTAGATTTAAAAACTGTATAGCACATTAAAATCTGACAAGGCCACTCTGGAAGATTAGGGATTCCATAAAGCATTAAGCCATAGCGAAGTTTGCTGGCTTTTTATCCTGCAAATTTAAAGAAGTCTATTTAACCAACATGTTAACTGCTATTGTTTGTTTCAATCCAAGTATCTTTTAATGTGGTAAAGTGCGTAGGATAAAGGCATCATTTAAATATAATACCAGAAACGCTGACATGGCATCCAGTGGCTAACTGACAGCAAGCTACCTAGCAGTTTGGGGTAAAGAGCTTGCTATATCAAGTAAAAGAGGTTGCTTTTTTAATCTTGAAACAGCAAAATATTTAATGGAAAAAATAAATTTTTTAACTTGAAAAGTGGATAAACTGAAGTCTAGGATACTTTATTGGTACACACAGCATAGTGGTGAATGGTGAACTAGTTTCTCAGCTGTTTTAAGCGGTAGCCCAACAGCTACTTCCCAGTGCTTTGTCCCAGGCAGCTGGGCTGCTTTCAAATGTGTTTTCTCTTAAAGTCCAAAATGGAAATGGAATGAGCTTCCAGAATTAGCCTTCTTAATGTTTGGGTTTTTTTTTTTTTTTAATAAAAAACCTAAACAACCCAACAACAAAAAATAATCTTAAGCAGCTCAATAGCCAATTGAAGCTATTTAAAAAGCAGATGCAGATCTGTGAGAAAAGAAAGGGAACAACAGGATATGACATGGTGAGGGAAAGAAAAGGGAGAGATCTGAAGCCTGAAAACTGCGAAGTAGAGAAGAGGAGTGGTTCCTCAGAGCTGTGCAATTCTGTTTGGAATGTGTAGCATCACTCTGGCATAAGCCTGACATATTATTGTACACCTTAAGCATGTCGCATAGCTTTTTCTCTACCATATTTTCCCAACAGTGATTGTTTAAATTGCAAACAAGATGATGTAAGGTCAGAAAGATGCAGGATGAGGTAAATACTTGCGAGAGAAGTGGCAGTGCTTAGGAGAGAACAATACTTAAGCCACTTCAGTATTTGGAGCCCTATGTTCAGTTATTTTTTTTCTGAAGCTAAGACGTAATGCTTCTTGAGCTGTTTTGCTACAAATTGTGATCGCGGTAGTCCTTTAATTTTAGTTAAAGGCTTTATCATGTTTTCCTACAGATTAATGGTTTGTTACAATTTTAATTCCTTTGTGAATGTTTTCTAGCTAACTGAAATAGTTTGAAAAGCCTGATTTTTCTCTCTGTGGAGAAACAATCCTCCCACGTCAAAATGTGAACAGAGTAGCAGAGAAGATAGTATGATAGAATTTTCTTCGTTTCCTCTTTTCTGGATTATCTTTGCTGTTCTGGGGAAGAGAGCCATGCTCTAGGAAGAGAATCCAGAGACTCAGCTGTGTCCCTTGAATAGTCTGCCTGAACACTAAAATCAACTTAAATGTCATGGCTAAAAGTGCAGCACTGAAGGAGTGAGCATGTTCTTGATAGCCTAGTAAATAACTTGTCAACAAAGTTTAAACTGTGTAGTTTTCTGGAAACAACTGGCTGTCATTGCAACAGGCAATCCATTGAATTAGTGTTGCTTACATTCTGTGTTTGTTTCATTCTCTGCAATTCCCACTCTAGTCTAAAAAATGATCTTTATGAATTTTTCCGTGGGGAAAAAAAAAAAAAACATTTTGCCTGCAGACCACTACAAGAATTTTATTTTCATCTGGAATTGCCTTTTTGGTCATTCTGAGTATTTTTCCATGTTCAGCATTTTCTGATGTGTAGGTTCTTAGGTATCCTAGGGCAAGGTGAAGAACTTGAAATATTGGCAGACAACATTTTAAACTTTTGTTTGTAGATAGGCAGTCAAGTACTGAGTTTGTAATACCATAATTAACAACCACATCTTACTTCTTTTTTTTTTTCCTTGCAGACTAGTACAAGCAATGTTATCTTGAAGACTGGCTTTGATTTTCTAGACAACTGGTAAAAGACACTTCAAAATAGATCAAACCAATTTTGGGGAAAGAGTGGAATATCTTTCTCCTTGTATGTTAATTTACTAGCATTTGTGTCTTTTTCTAGAAGTAACTTTCAAACTCTTAAATGTTGCCTTTGTATAAACTTTTGTAATACCATATGCATTTTTTTTTTTTAAACAGTGATAGAAGTGTGGTTTCATTTGGGTATTTTTTTAATATCTGTTAAAATTTTTAGTAGCTACTGTATTGCGAGGATGGGAGAAGTTACCCTACCGTTGTTAAAGAAAAACAAATGAGAGTGTCCGTATCCTAGAAATGGAACCTACAGGACCAGATTGCTGTTTTCAGTTGAAACCTTGCTGGCATGGCTTGTAAGAAATAACATTGCACATGCAATGGTTCCAAATAAAGAAATAATTCCATAGTTCAGATAACTAGCAAAAACAATATGAAAAATAAGCATACAGAAGAATTGCATTGATTTCTGTATTTTATTTAGTTTGAAAGTAACTTTTGTACCACTTGTTTGAAAACACTTTTCTTTTGAAGAGGTCAAAGGCATTGCCAAAATGGTGGATCCAAAGCAGCACTGTGTTTGTACCCTACAAATCTGCTAAAATAACATAAGAAAAATGACCTGGGGAAATGACAGGTGTTTCTGGTCTTTGGATTAAAGACTTGGGGGTGGGTGGAGGGGAATGGGACAACACCTAATGAATGGGAGAAACTGTTGTCAGGGAACACGAGCCTGACGATTTCAGTGCCTCCTTACTAGAGCATAACTCTTCATCATAGTAGTGCTGGAAGTACAGCACTGGGAATTGCTGGAGTGTAGATTACCTTTGTGTCAGGAAACTACTATGTTTATGGGAGGTCATAGCAGTATAAGTCATCTTTGTTTCTTAAGCAGGTTATCGTCTCAAGAACTCATCAACTTTGGTGCTTTTTCCTCCTTGTGGGTACATTCTCTTCAGCATTCAACATCTGGGTTACATTTGTTCCTGAGGTGCAGAGAGGCATCTCAAGGTGGCCCTCAGCAGACTTGCCTCCACTTCTGCTTTCAAATGATCTTTGTTTGGTGTTTAAAATGTAGAGAACAAGACTAGCTGTCATTTGAATGTGTCGTCTCTGAAATGCAGCATGATTTACACACTGACTCTCACTGTGTTTACCTCACCTTGAAGCCTTAATTCCCCCTACGCACAGCCAGTGACTGGTCTGTTCCAATGCCAAAGGATTGACCTTTTCCTTTACCTCAGCAATAGTCCCATAGCATTTGTTTGGGGTAGAAGGCAAAACACAGGCCTCTAATGGGTCCCGGCCAAGGCTATAAGAAGGTCACCATCTCCTAGACCATAATTGTGTTAGGCTTCTCATGGATTAGCACTTGACATTTGGTTCAGTGCCAGGGGCAGTTAAATGTGCAGAACTGGATGCTGCA
>WAAD01043821.1:0-75772 GCA_013389945.1 Fregata magnificens | reverse complement strand
GCAGAACTGGATGCTGCAGGATTTTCTTCTGCCTGTTACAGGAAGAGTTTGAGATGTCCTGGAAGAATTCTTGCCTCTAATTGGCGTGCTGCTTGCTCTGAACAAGCGGAGGATGCTGATAAAGCATTAAAACTTACTTGTTGATCAAGGAAAATGCTGTAAGCTATCCNTTTTCTAGTGTTTTCTTAAAAGGTTTCTTAGCGTAAGGGGAAGATTGCCACAGAGTGTAAGTCATTGTGTAGCCTTATTTATAGACTTACGAAAGCTTCTTTACATGCTTCCTGAGATGTACAAACTCCTATAATTTGTGGATATTGTCCCTGTGTTCAGCAGTTCAGAAAATACTTGTTGTTTCTACCAGCCTGGACTTTACTGCTGGTTTTTTTTTCTTAGCAGACCTTTTTTAGCATTTGCTACAAGCATCCAGTATTAATATAGCTTAGAACAACTTTAGCACAAATTCTTCAGGTTATAATTAGTATTGACTTGCACCTTCTTTTCAAAGCTGACAAATGTTAACCCTGGGGTTTACAGTTACCAGTGAATCTAATTTTCTGTACATTCAGCTGCTGAAGAGTTATAAATCCAAGGTGAAGATGCGCATTCTAATCTTTGATATGGGGAGATCTGAAAGCAAAGTCTCCTACTGTTGAGGAGTGTTATTTTAAACCTCTGCTAAATACCTTAAAGCTTCTTAGGGAAGAACCTGGGCTGCCTGTCTCTTCCATCGGCTAACTCGACCCTAATACACATTGGGACCAGCTGGTAGAACATGCTGCAGAACTTTTTACTTATCCTGGTAGGGTTTTCCTGTGCTTTGACAAGAGTTGATGCTCCTTCTTTCTTTAATATGTTTTTATTAAACATTCTTACAAAAAAAAAGTACTTGGTCACATTTTATATTAACAATGTTTTAATAAAGTCACTTTAAATAGAACATTCAAGGCTTTTGTGCTGCTTTGTGTATTGTCCTTTATACTCCGCTTTCCTCAGTGGCATTGGAGTTGTTTAGGGCATCTTGAGTCTGCCTGATAGCCAGCCAAGAATGATCTGGTCTAGAATTTAGAAACTGAATTTTTCAGATGGCGGGGGGGGGGGGATCGATACACTGCAGCTGTTTTTCAAGCTTTTAAGTGAGGCTGTTTGGGGAAGCATCTTTGCTTTATGATTTTATCTGACAGCTGGGGACAGGATGAGATTTGGGACTTTTTATAAAGACTAAAATCTATTTGTACTTCACTGTAATAGACTTAAACCTAACACACCCACCCACCCACCCACCAGTATCTTCAGGTAATCCAAAGCAGTATCTGGATCAATATTGCAGGAGCAACTTGAAAACTGTATGTTGTGGTTTAACCCCAGCTGGCAACTGAACACCATGCAGCCACTCGCTCGCTTCCCCCAAGCAGGATGGGGGAGAGAATCGGAAGGGTAAAAGTGAGAAAACTCCTGGGTTGAGATAAAGACAGTTTAATAGGTAAAGCAAAAGCCACGCATGCAAGCAAAGCAAAATAAGGAATTCATTCACTCCTTCCCATCAGCAGGCTCGCTGTACTTGGTGCAAATGACTGGAACTGGCAATGACACCCTTTCAGGCAGTTTTCCTGTCAGTTGATGGTTACGAACGGGTTTTAAAAGCATGTCACAAAAAGGAAGATGCTAGCAGAGGCCGCTGGCTAGTCTCACTTTCTGCCTTTTGTCTTATGCAGCAAGTTCGCAAAGTGTAAGAGAATCAAACGTGCAGCTACGAGGGTAGTTTTTCTTCTGCATGCCCACATCCACTTCTTCCAGAAATGTATTTTGAACAACTCAATTTGGTTTATACTTGAGCTGAATTTTTACCAACAACTAAAAAGGCATTTGAAGAAGGATTTGGTTTGGAGAGCCTCGACAGCCAATTAAGGGGTGATATTCCAACTATACTTAGGTTCTGGCCTACACATAGTTTGCTCCAGTCTTGTTTAAGCTCTGTCTTAACTTTTAAAAGTCCTCTCTAATAAAGGCAAATCCAAAGCATCTGGATGCTGTCTCAGCATGCGGAGTCAGCTGGTCTCATGACTGAGTGAAGACTTGTAAAGACAGAGTGGAAAGCATGCTGCGGCTGCCTGCCAAAGGGTAGCGATCAATTTATTTATTGGTGACTTCAGTCATAGTTGCCGAGGTTTGGTCAGCACAGAGCTGTCTTTGAGGTCACAGCTGTGGGTGTTGGAGCAGCACCCAGCAGGCAGAGTCCTGTTGATCGTTCAGCAAGAGCATCCCCCAGAGAGGTCGCAAGTCACGTCCCTGAGATACAAACCCAACTTTGTAGGCGTTATTCACGGACAGGCCCCCGGGCTTTGCTGTCCAAGTTTGCCCGTGACCCGCTTGAATCAGTATATTCTTGTTACTGTGAGGACAAACCTGTAATTTGGCTGTCCTACATTTGTGAGGCAATGAGTTAATGCCCGTGAAAGCCTTTACAGAGCAGGTAAGCCAGGCACACCTGATTCTTCTCAACAGGACACTTTCTACATTTCTATTGAAAATCTCTGTTATTGTCCCCTTTTCACAAGTGGGCTTTACACCTCAACACATAATATAATTAAGTAGTTCACAACAAGGATCTACATCTTCAGCTGACCTCCCCCCATCTGGGGAGCTTTGACAGCACCCTCTAGAGTCAATGAATGTGAGGTGGGAGATGACCACAAGATTTGTTTGCATCCCTAATCCAGCAGTTCCCCAGTGGTACTGAACTGCACCCAAAGGATGCTGATCTGAGACCAAGTTTATTCCATCCTAATGGAGCAGAGAAGGAAATTTCACGATTAGCTCATCCCCCTCCTTCAACAGACCCTCTGTCCGCTAAGATCCTCTCCCTGGGGGCATTGCTCCTTCCCGTTCTCCCTGCTGTTCAAGGTGAAGGTGCCAAGGGGCAAGCCACAGCTCATCCTGCCCCTCACCAGCAGCCTCATTTTCTTGCCAGGACAAGTTCATGTGCTCAGCACAGTAAAGGTATCTTCTCTTAGGGCAGCTGCTGGGGTGGACAACAGCCCGTTACCCCTGAGCCAGGCTTGGCTGAAGCCTGGCAGCCGTCTCTACTCACCTTCAGCCCAACACGTTACTTTTAAAGCTTTTTTTCTGTAAGCATCACTGTGGGCTTTACTCTGAATGTCTTCTGGGGCAAAAGATTCCATTAAGCGACCTCTGAATCACAGCATTTATCAGCTCTGCTGCCTAACGGCTGTGAAACTTGGACATCATACAGGACCAAGAAACAGCGCTAACTGCCCTTGGCAGGTCAGGATTTTACTGGGATGCCAACAAGCCAAAAAACATGTAGCTGCCCTGAAAATAGCTTACTGCAGTTTTCCTATAATGCTTGTCTCCAAAACGAACAAGGGAATGAAAAAAAAAAAAAAAGAGTGGGGGAGGGAGAGAGTCTTCTGTGTTTTTTGGAAGGTTCAACGATTTTCAGTGACCAACCAGAGGTTTACACAAGGGCCTGACCTCAGCCTTAGCTTCCCTTCTTACCAAAAGTGGCAAGAGTGCCGACGACCCTGAAGTTCAGCTGGCCATTCGTCTCCTGGGCTTGTTCTCTGAAGTCCGATAACCGGAGTGAAGGCAGGCTTTGAAAACTTCCCACTTGCAGCTAGATACAAAGTGTGCTACCAGAACTGGTTTTGTTGCTGTAAAATGCCAGCTGCTATGAACAGATGCAGTGGCGTGCAGCATCGCAATGGAGACGGGAGAAGAAAGAAAGGTGACGGAAGAAGGAACTAAGTTCAAATGGGAGGAGAAAATTGACCGCATGGGTCCTCTCCACCCTGACATTTCCCAGCTACGTGAGCTGCAGCACTGGCTCCGGTTAGCTTAGTGGCAAAATTTATTTTGACTTGTAGGAAGCCCGGACTTCATTACAGCTGTTTGTTATTAAAGGGTAGACTGAACATCCTGCTCTCCTTGCCACATTTTTCAGAGCTTACATCTGCCAAGAAGGAAAATTCTGGTGTGTGCCTATAAGCTTATGTTTAAGAAACGGTGCTCCAGCCTGTGCGTTGTACCGAACCCTTTGGCTGTTTGGCTGCAGCTCGGTTCCTCCAGAGCACAGAATGCTGCAAATGCTTGTGGCCAGTAATTACAGCTTTTTTTTTTCACTTCTCTATCTTGGAGAAACCGAGCTGTTGCCGGTGGTTCAGGGCACCTAGGAGCTCCTACCAGGCTGGCAGCAGTGCAGGCAGTGACCGGTGGCTGCTGGAGGGACTGAGCTGCCGGTAGCTGCTGCCCAGGGCTGCGCCGCTGCCTCTAAGCCCTTTGACAAATCCCATGACCTGCAGTCTGAGACACACTGAGCTGGCTCCAGAAACTGAGTCTGGCCAAAGTCACAGCGAACGTACCAATAGATGAGAGTTTCTTGGCCCACTGCCCTGCCAACACAGGAGTACTGCTTATTGCTTGTCCTCTGTTTTGTCCTCTCTGGCTCTCATCTCACTGAGAGAATGGTCTTGCTGTCACTGAAGTCATGCAGTGTCATCTTAGCAAGAAGATGCAAAGTTGCAAGACATTTTAATAACATAGCTAGGTGTCAGGTACTTGCTTTCACTGAGGCACACCTGGAGTATTAAATTTCATGCAGATCTTGGCTGCATTTCCTCCAGAAACCACTAAAAGCAGTTGAGGAAGGGGGAAAAAAATCCCAGATCAAACCATTTTGCGTGCCTGATCTTTGGTCAAGTTGTACCATATCACTACCACCCAAGTTTAAGTCAACCCATTAATTGTGGTATCAACTCAACTGACTGTGTGCAAATCCCGCAACAGCCCCAGGGAAGCTGCTCATCACTAAGATTTCACCAGTAATGTTACAGGAGCACAGCTGAACAAGAACAAGCTTAGCAAAGAGCGACGTACGCTCCTATATGGTCTTTCCAGCAACTGGTTCAAAACCAGTGCTGGCTGGGAGCAAGCAAAGCTTGCTTATGACTTAAATGAATCAACTTCTGCCCTGTAGCCCTGTGCGGTCCCTCATTACTGATGTGTCCAGCACCTCTCTGCCAGGAACGGCGTTTGCTCCCCCCATTCTCAGCGTGGCAGGAACTTGCCCAAGCACGAAGCCAGGTCCCTCAGGCCTACAGCCATGCTACAGTGACTGAGACTTCTCCTTGCCCAGAGAGTCGCTTGCTCTAGGTCGCTTCTAGCAGACGGCTGTCCATTTGGGGTTATCTGGGCTCTCCAGGGCTCTAGGGCTGGGATTGGTGTTGACGGATGGAGCAGGAACCGGGAACTGGCAAGGTGGGCACTAGCTCGCCCGCCTCCAGCCCAGCCTGCTCCAGCACTGGGCTTGCCCTTTTAAAGGAAGGTTTCCCCTCCCGGGCTGCTGGCTCGCTCCCCAGCAGCACGGTTTGTTATTGCAGAAGCAGCTTAGCGAAAGGCCCTGTGCCAGGATGGGACGCTTTCCCTTTGAGGCATTTAGCTGTCAGTAGCATGTAAGCCAGGCACCAGAGCTCATCTGCAGCCCACTGGTGGGATCCTCAGCGCAGAAAAGCATTTTGTCTTGAGCTGTTGTCCGCTCCCCAATTTTCTGCCTTCCTGCCAAAGCCCCCACCCCTGCAGCAAGCACCTTGGTGGCCAGGCCACAGGAAGGCTTCATCAGTTACAGCAAAGTCTCCTAAAACACTCAGTTTAAAACTCCCTGTGCAAACTTCTCACGCATGCCTGGAAAATCAGGCACAGAAGTATTTGCAAAGCACGGCCATTACAAGACCGCTGGATTTTTGTGGGCATTCTTTAAATATGTTATTTTTGTCTCTCTCAACATCTTTTTTTCTGCCCTAAAGGGTGCGGGGCCCTGAGATGTGCAGAGCCAGCCCTCGGTCCCTTTGCTAGCATCAGCCCAGAGGTGGGCGTCAGGGACCGCAAGCTCACCAGCCTCCCACTGCCCTTTCCTCACACCAGACCCCAGCTCTTTTCTCACTCCAACACCATTCCCTGAAGCCAAATGACTTTCACCAGTGTACAGCCAGAAGAGTAGATGGAAAAACTGCATCGTGATGGTGATGTCCTGGTAAGGGAAGTTACACGATGACAAACAGAATCAGAGGTGGCTTCTGAATCTGGTCTCACAGGTTTTACCCAGCAGTCGGTAACCGCAGTTACAGAGGACTTCAACTGATATGAAAAAAATCCAAATCCTGACTCCTTTCAACTGTACAGATTCAGTTAAAGTCCATAAAAGTGGCAGCGCCAAGTCCTTCTTAGTTCATTTGCAACGAGTCCCCCAGGGCATTACTTTTGCTAGAAATGCCATTAGCATTTACTGTTAAGTTCACTGGGAGGCACTTCTGGTTTTAATTATATAGCCCTTATAATGCTTCCTCTGGCACTCTCTTCATATGGAAAAAATGAGCATAGGATGTAGACAGATAAAAAAGCTATTAATTCCAGGACTAACAATGCCAGATCAGTATAGTTACAAACAGATTTGTCTCCTTAACCCAGCCCAAACAGCTGGCTTTCAGTGTTTGGATAGGAATGTACCAAATATGACAAAAATGTCTTTATCTGGGGAAGCTAATTTTAGACACCGTTTTTGGCCAGGCAGTAGAAATACTTAGGGAAGAAATTACTAAACTTCCAATTAAAAAAAATGTTTTTGTCAGACAGATTGCACCCAGCGTTTCAGAAGCAGTCTCCCTGCTATGTCCATCACAGGGAGACTCTGGAGCGGCTGCTCAGCCGTGCTGCCACACGCAGCCAGCAGCGCCCATCCGTCCTCTCCCCTCTGCAACTTCTCCCTGTCTCTGTAACACCACCAGCCCGCAGACCACGATGGACCCAAACTCTGGCTCTCCGGGTACTCCTAGGACACACAGCCCAGCCTGACCAGCACCCAACCGAAACACACGGGCTCCGGGGGAGCCGCGGTTGCCAGTGGCTGCCACGAGGCTGGGAGAGGTGATTGCCAGCACCCGTGGTGTCTCAGCCTCCAGGCCAGCACCATACCCACCCCACATCCTCACCCACCTTAGAGAGACGAGGGTCGAGCACTGCGGCTGGTGGGGGAGCAAAACACGTTCCTGCCCCACAAAAGGGGAAAATCCAGCATCTCAGAGCTTCCCACTGCCTCAAGATGGGGCTGAGGTATTTCACAGTTTCAATTAAAAAAAAGGCAGCAAAAGCAAGGTAGAACCCAACAGCTCCAGCATCCTCCTGGCACACAGGTGATGTGGCTCAATTCCCTGCTCTGCTGACGCAGCTGAGCCACCTGTGCAGGGCTGAGCGGCTGCAAACGAGGCCTGGTGAGGGCAGTGACTTTCCTGAGATGGGGGAGAACCGGATCTGAGCTGCCAGATTGACTCAAGAAGGGCGGGCAAGACATGCAAGTGCATTCACCACACATAGCATTGTAAACAGAGTAATTATAACCCAATTAAAGAGAGAGGAAAAGCATGGGGCGCATAAACAAGTTGTTACTGGAGAGGTGCACTGAAAGATTTTTAGTTGATCCAGAGCTCTGCTGTTTAAAAATTAATAGGCTTCAAGTAATTTCTGCCATGTTTAAAATCGCTTTTGAGTTCAACAGCTGCAGCGCTTGCAACCAGCTACCTGCAAAATGTGCTCAGTTCAAAAGCCCTTACCTACAGATGATCCATTTTTGTGTAACACGTGTTTTCTTCCCGTGCCCAATCATTCCAGGAGAAAGCAGGACTCAGAATCACTGGTGGTTGTAGGGAAGGGGCGTTCACGGTCCTGAAGGACACCAAGTCTCAACAGGATGCAAACAAATATATATGTATATTTTTTAATTCAAGAAATCGAGGCTTAGAAATGCTCGCTCTTGGTAACAGCAATCGAAACGCTGAAAATCTGCCAGCATTTCCCCTTTCAGCAAAACTCTGAGGGTCAGAGCCAGCTCCATCCATCACGTTGTTATCCAGAGCAGATTGCGACACAGCCCGGCTCTTTGCTGTCCCTTTCGGCGGCAGGGCTAGGCTTCCACCCCGAAGTGCCTCCTCCTGCTCCGGTGCTGAAGGGGTGACCTGGGATGGGAGCTGCGGACAGCCGAGCTGCAGCGCTTGGGGCGTTGCTGAGGGATACCTCCGCTCAAGTCTCTGCCTGCAAACTTGGCGTGACCTCAGATCGCGCGCTTCACCTCAAGATGCCCTTACAGGTTGTCCTGCAGGGATGCTGGCCGTGTGTGTAGAGCTCATGCGAGCCTAAGGACAGTAATGTTGACATTTGTCGTCATCTTTTGAGGACCAACTAGATAAAGACCATGGAGGCCTGTGAATTAGTTTTTTTACATATGAAATAGAAATTGAAAATAGAAATAGAATATGAAAACTTCCTGGCAACAGCGGTTGCTAACAACCCTGGTAAAGAGCACGTGCTCATGCCCCTCAGGGCCTGTCTCAGCCTCAGTGAGAGTAGCGACAGCAGTTTTTCCCTTCCCAAATTACTCACAGCCCACAGTTCTTTGCTGTGAAGAGCCAAAGAGGATGCCCCTTTTCTCAGTTGACTCTATGATCTGTAGCCCAATGAATGAACTTGCAAATTTTGTCATTACAGGACATCATTTTGTTCCAGCGTTGAAGTTATTCCAAAGACCTTTTCTGCACTGAAATCCTTCAGATACTCTCTTGATAACGGAAAGTATATCGAGACTCCTGTTCCGAGACTTCCAGTGAAAGCAGGAGGCTCTGATCCTGATATCAAATTGCAACACTCACCTCAGGCTGAATGCCGGCACACAGCTCAAAGCATCATTTCAACCTCCTGAAAAGCTGCAAAAAGCATCGGCTGAAGTCACTTGGAAGCAGCCTCATGGTGGGAAGTGCAAGAAATAAAGGTCCATAAGTGACTTACAAAGGTCTGTAAGTCACTTGAGATGGTGGCAAAGATGTCTTTGTGGACGCTAGCCGAAGGCACGGGCTAGTGGTGGAGTAAATGTCCCCACGTTTTGATAAGCTTCATGTCGGGGCCTGCACAGGGACGCCACCATGGTACAAAATCGCAGCTGGCCAGTTTGCCACCAGCAAGCCGAAAGCATTTCCCATACTGAGGTGTCCTGCAGGGGTGGCACCCACCGGTATGCCATAAAAGCAAGTGTTTGCTGGAGCAAGTCATTCTCAGTACAGTTTGTGGAGAAGCTTAAATTCAAAATATGCTAACAAACAGAAAAGGCCTTCTCAGTTGCCAAACATGCCTGAAAAGGAGCTTTCTATAGCCCACGGGTGTTTCAGGACACTCACACATAGTGGGAGCAGGATCGATGGGGGACAGGACACATCCCGGCTGTGCGTACGTGGTGGCCCTTTCTGGGGGAGGGCTTCCCAGCTCCCAGCAAGGGCGGTAACAGGGAGCCTGTCTCCCTGATATTTCTGTGTGCCATCTTTCTGGCAGGTGGCTGCTGCCCCGAAATCCTGTGCTGGGAAAACACCAGCTTATTATGCCTCCAAGGGAAGGCAGACCCAGTGTTTCACCTGTGCTCGTGCTGACAGCTGGCAGAAAGAGAGACAGCACCTCCCAAATGCCTGCCACGGTTTGCACCTGGGGCCAGCCTTGGAGCCGCTTTTGGATGCGCTTTCTACTCATGGATCTATAGTTTCTTGTTTATTTTATTTTTTACCTCCTTTGCAAACATAGCTAAATATCCTGCCCCGTGCCTGGAGACAGCATGAGGCCTCTCCACTGATGTCCCACTGAAGGTCAATTGTACGGTTTTCCAGGTGATCTGCAGGGCAGACCCCTTGGGTCAGGGGGCCACCACCGGGCTCTGGGGGTCACCCCACTGCCGAGCATCTTGCCCCAGTGGGACAGCCAGCAGGGCCAGCTGGAGCAGAGGAGGGCACCGTATGCCGCCAATGCTGAAACGTAGCTGGCACGTCTAATTTTAGCCTCAGAAGCACTGAAAGCCCTCTTGAGTTGCAGCATACCTTGATAAATCATCTAAATCGATGCTGCTTGACCTAAAGCTGGCTTTCAGAGGAGAAAGGCTAAGTGCTGAATTTTAAACATAATTTTGACTGAAGCTGAAGGCGTCTGCCTTCAGCCTACAGTTACCCAGGGTGTCTGAGGCTTGCAGGGACTGGGAATTACGAGAGACACCAAGAAGAGGCAAAAATGCCTGGGATATTTTTCTTTTGCTGTCTAATGTAAATTTGACTGAGAATAAATCTACGTGTGCAATGTATATGCAGGATGAAAGCTAGAAGCACAGAAATAAGCAGCAAATATCTGCAGGGTGCAGAGCGTCCTTCACGTCTATGGATGGACACCAGGGACAGCTGGTTCCTCATTTCAAGAAGGCCAACCACATTATAGAGCCTTCACCAACCTACACAGCAAAGGGACCGACTGGAAAAAAGGCTGTAACTAATGTTAGGTCTTCAACGGTCTTAAACCACTAATTCCCACTCTTGTGGTAGTTTGGTGTTAATGTTTTTCAAGGGCTGGTTGTTAGTGATCAGGGAAACTACTAAATTAACAACTCTGGAGACTTAATTGTCTGAACACTTTCAATCATTTATTAGGGAAGGAAATCCCTGCCTGTAAACAAAGCCACCATAGGGTTATGTCGTGTCAGGAGCAGTAACAACACATCAAAGCATTCACAAGCCATGAGTTAGGGCCACTAAAATTACCAACAGGGTTTAGACTTAAAAAAATAATAAATGGGGGTTGATCTTCTTTATTTGTATTCTGGTTTCTGAACCTTTAAGGCCTGCTCAAATGCCATTTTCTCAATATTCTCTGTAATCATAAAAGCTGAAACTTCCAGTAAAAAAGCTGGCAATTCTCACTTTCTCAAAAGCTTCTGGAGAAGATGAAATTCTGTGGCACTGACAGTGCAACCGTAAAGGCTGCCAGCAAGGGAGGCGCCTTTCTAACGCAGATTGAAATTCTGAGCAGCAGTGGAGTGATTTCCACCCCACAAGAGGCACAGAGCATCTTTTCAGTGAACCCAAATCACGGGCTGTGTCTTTCCGCCGTAACCAGGGCAGAATTACCTTGTCTGGTGCCTCCTGGGCTGTCTTAGGTCTCAGGTGTTGCCTGGTAATGGCACCTTGCTGGAGAAATTTGCTGTGGTCTATGGAAGGAAATAAGGATGGGGCCACGTTTGCCTTACGCAGGCATATTGTCCCTGTGCCTTGGGTGTTGTGGGTACATCCCTGCATCCGCCCACAGCAGAGGGGTCCGGCCAGTGCCTACCCAGCCCCTCGCGCCATCCTCATCAGGGCGTTTGGGGTGCAATGTGGCTGCATCCCGGCAGCAAAGCCGCTCTGTGCACGCAGCTCTTCAAATGGGCTTTGACACTGTGAGAGGTTTTTTTACTCCCAAATAGGGATCTGGTTTTAGGCAATGCAGAAATTAGATGGCTGCCCTCTAGGATATACCTGGAAGAGCATGAGGTCAGCTCGAATGCAAAATTTATACACAAGTGGGAAAGTTTTTTTCCAATGCAATCCATAGGTGTTTGACTAATCAGGTTAAATGGTTTTACTGGAGGTCTTTATAGGCTAGAATAATGAAGACAAGTGTCCCATCCCCAGAAACTGCATACAGACGGCCTCCTTTTCCCAGAAGGACCTGCCCCATCCCTCGGTCCTCGACGTCATTGGGCTTGTGGGACTCTCAGCCCCCCTTACAAACAGGTCTCTTCTTCTCCTCAGGCCCTTTGGGGTGGGGATGGAGCTTCTGGTTGCCAAGGCTTAAACCCATGACCACTGCGGCTGTTTATGGCTCACACGCTTTCATCGCACTGGCAGAAGGGAGCAGCACATTTGCTCCCTAGTGGGCTAGGCAAACTGGATCGCCACCCAGTTAAGCCAGACTTGCAATGAAATGTTTGTGGACCGCAGTGCGAGCTGCTGAGGAAGCCATCGCTCCCTGGCTCCTTGCAGGCTCACCATGTTACACTCAGCCCAGTGCTCATGTTCTTCTCCTCACACCAAGTACGTACCCCTAGGGGTTATGCAAACTGCACCGTGACTCTTTTTCAGCCAGCCAGCCAGCCATGCACCTGTTTTTGATCAAAATTTTTCTACTGTAGCTCTTGTTGGCTCAGAAAAGTGCTTTGACAAGCTTGAAATTTCCTGCCTTGGGAAGGAATAACATCTCTCTAAAAGAGCGCCATGGGTTCTGTTGGAGAGCTGTTACCCATGAGCTGCAGAAAAAGTTGGACTTACTAAAAGGATCAGAAACTGAAACAGCCCTTGTGGCGGCAGTTCTAAAGATGTCCCAGAGCACCTGGCTCCAGCGTAGGACACAGCTTGGGTCACTGCCATTGTGGCACCTTCATAAAGACACTTCTAAACTTCTGTATCTTGTGTTCAAATGTTTGCCTATCCCAGTTCAAGAAAATATAGCATACATGATGTCCTTGTGAGGAATAGTCAGACACTCTTCAGCTCAGCCTGGTGGGGCAGAAAGCTGAGCTGAGGCTGCAGCTGATTGCGACTCATCCACTCCCCTTTCCCCAGTGACATGAAGAAACCCTCCCTGAAATGGGAGAAATATTTATGCATGCTTTCATGCTGGAGAAGAAACCTGTGAGGATGGCAGTTTCTGTACAATGGCACCTCGAGTTTTGTCTGCACTCTCCTTGACCTGTGTCCTGCTAAAACTTTCAGTAAGCTATTTATCAGGTAAATACGTAAACCAGCCATCATCATATCAACATATGGTGACAGTGACTGAGAGCTACCCTATTCATTGGCTGACCCCATTTCTATTTCAGTCACTTGGCATGTCCTCTAGGAAATGAGTGGGATCACTCATGATAAATCCATTCTCTGTGGCACCAGATAATCTGTTTTCAAGCTGGAGCAGTGCTCAGATGCCCGTCCTGGCAGCCTGCTGCTGGATGACCAAGAGGATTGGAGTGCAATGCGGCTGCATCCTTGACAATTTGTGTTGGTGTCCCCTTGTATAATAAATGGTTTTGCTACACACTATTCTGTCCTAAAACGCCCTGCTGAGGTATGGCACATCCCACTCTTGCATGCTGCATAGAAAGGATGCGTCTTTCTAACGGTCCCACAGAGTGATTCCCGGATGGCTGATAGCCTTTGATTTGGGTATTAAACTGATGCAGAAAGGCCAAGTGTGTAACAACTACAGAAGACGAGAGAAAGGTAAATGTTGCTTGGATTTTTAGCTCAAGGGTTTTTAGCCCAGATCTCCTGTTTTCGCTCTAACCACTGGGATATGAGACACCGTGGTGTGGTGGTAGGGGTCTTCTCAGCTCCCTGTGCTGGAGCTACTCTGCTTTGCACTGAAACAAAATAGTTCTTTGAGAGGTCAGGGATGGTGGAGGGAGTATGTAAGTATTTAAAAGTATGATTTGCTGGTCCTGCTGGTCAGACAAGGAGAACACTTGCCGTAAAACACTTAACCATCGAGAGGAGCAGAAACTGCATCCCAGCAGTCGGTGTCCTGACTGCTGGGCAGGAGAGTTGGACACGGCTTTGCTCTCTGGCCCCAGCAGTGCTTAATGCTGCCCTGCACAGACACGGCCACAGCTGGCAGGGCTGGAAGACCCAGGTCTGTGCCCTCAGCCTTTGACAGGCAGGCATGGGCTGCCACTCCCTCGAGCAGAAAAGACAGCTCAGCTTGGACCCCGGCTGCCAGAGTCCCTTCCCAAAGCCTTGCACATGCAATCACCCCGGCTCAGTTCCTGGGACAGACCTTGGCACAGCCCCATGAAACCATGCATGCCTGAGCAAGGAGGGGACAGGAAGACATGGGGTCCAAAGCGGCGAGTGCCCTCCCAGAGCAGCGCAGCCGTTTTCCCTTGGGGCAGTTTGTTTTCACTGTATTTGTGTCCCTGGGACCCAACTGCTTAGCAACTGGATAAAATTGTCACAAAATACTGGCAGTGCCCTCCTTACCAGGGCAGGGGCTGGGCTGTGTCCCTGGGGGGGGCTGTCTGCCCGGCGAGGTGGCCACCCGGTGCTCATGGGGGGACCCCCATCCCTGTCCCTGTCCCCCCCCGTGGCCTGTCGAAAAGGTGCAAAGGAATTTGGCCCTCACGCATGGCAAATGCTGCGCTGCAGGTAAGGCATGCAGGCAAGCTCCCCCCTGCCCCCTGGCTGCTTGCAGAGCAGGCAGCACCCTGGGGGCAGATGAAGCGTGGACACTCTTGATCACAACACCTTGTTGGATCTGAGTGGATAAATGCTTTTTCCTCTCTCAAAGACCAGGAAAAAAGGTACACTTGGAGTATTCTCTTGAAGTACCTGAAAATGAAAATGTTCACCATTCCTGACTGTGTATTTGGGGGAGATGGGGGTGAATACACCGTCTTACTTTGGTTTAGGGCATTTTAAATAAAAACAAAGAAAAAATGGCAATGAAGAATTATGGCTATATATTCTTTGGGCCAGAAGAAGAACAGGCATGTGACTAGTGCCTGCTGCTGTCCTTGCCCTGTTTGACTCCTCTGCCTCTGCAGGTAATACTCAAAGAGGTATCCAGGCTACCCAGGAGGCCAAACCCTGCTCAGCAGAGCTGACTTCCCTTGAAGGGCCATGCAAAGGGCAAGGGATGAAACTTAATTAGAGTTTTTAGGAGAGCAGTTTATAACACACTTGCCCTTAGAAGTGGCTGACGTGCAAAAGATAGTTGTTGGCAATTGCTGACAGCTTGTGTGTTTACCTCAATCAGCAAATATTTGTAATTCATTTTGAAAATGTTGAAGTTCCAGCCTTACTGGGAACATTATAAACTGCCCTCAGCACTCTGATGTGCTTCCAAAACATACGCTGCCACGAGTCAAAAAGCACAAAGACTCAAATATTTCAGGGGAGAGGCGGGGGAGAAGTGGGGAGATGATGCAGTTGAAATGAAAATGATTTAGATAACTCGGTATCTATTCACAAATATTTAATTTTCATGACTGGAAGCAACCACAACTGTTATAAATGGGGTGAACCGGCACACCACTCCTAGCATCTCTCCTGCCTGACGCCACAGCACCACAATATGGAGGCTTTGCCAGCAGTGGGATGGCTAGACTTCACTTTTTTTCTTTCCCCCTCCCTCCACTCCTACAATGCCTCATGCACACCCCTGTGCTGACACATGGGTTTGCGGGTCCCCAAAAAACCTAGTGGGGATTAAAATAGGCCTGTGAAAAAATATTATTTTCTGAGGCAAGTATTGCTGCCGAAGACTCAGAATTGCTGAGCAACTCCCTGGGAGCTTTTCGAATCAGCATGGGATACTTCTGCTCACACTTGTGCCCGAAATGTTTACTGACAGTTTCTGTCTTTGTTTGCACAGAGAAATGGCAGAATGCAATTTCACTATTTTTCAGTTTCTTTACATTTTTATGGCAGTTTTTCATGGTAGTTTTCACTAACAATATCTCTTCTGGCCTCAGCAACAGGTTGGGCAGGAAACCTTCAAGACAGGCAAATGCTGTTGCCAAATCTACCGTCAGGGTGATTAGGGTGGTGGAGGTGACTGAGCTCAGGACACACTCCAAATTAATCCCCTCTCAAAAGGCTTATGCCTTGAGTTGATGTTGTTCTTTTAAACTCAGAAACTTGCCGTGTCTCTGAGCACCGCCCAACATCTTGGGGAGCTGAGGCTGCGGACAGGGCACAGGGGAGCAGAGGAGAGACAACCAGCACCAGGGCAGCAGCCAGCCCCTGCTAACATCTGGCCTGAGGCTTTAGCGGCAGGTTTTAGAGAGGGATTTTTTGGTTCTCTGAGGGAGTGGGAGAGCATGTGAAGATTGCAACCCTGTAGCTAAGTGATTTTTAGTTTTTTTCCAATAGTATAATTATGAAAAATGCCTCTCATGTTCACTATTAATGTTGCTATTAGCAGACAGGCAGGGCTCCCAGCAGGAGCCAGTTCTTGCTAACAAGGTCTGTGCATACCACATTAGGGAATGTACCACTCACACGGCTTTCAGAGCATCGTACGTGATTTGCCATAGCTCCTGTAATGGTACGGAACCAGACGAATCTACATCTCATGTCAGAGAAAGCAGCAAGGTTTAGCTTTAAATTCAAGACCCATGATTAAAAGAAAAGAAGACCAGCAAGCCCAGTCCCCTGCTTCTGGGCACTGAGTTGCCCTCCTGCTCAAACGCAGGGCGGATCACAGTGCTGAGAAGGACTATCATAATAGGATGGGGCTGTGAAGTCAAACATCTCTCACTTGCCCACTCAGTCACTCACACGAGCAGTATAATAGCAGACCGAAATAAAACCTTACCAGGGATTATATAATCCTCCATCTTCACATGCACTTACTTCTAAGGTTACTTTTCCCTTCTTAAGGTGGGCCTTACTCCAATGCAGAAAGAAAATGGTCTAGCGCATAGGACAAGGGGGAGCAGTTGCTGTTCTTCACCTTGAGTTTAGCAAGGCTTTCAGCACAGGCACCCATAATATCCTTATAGCCAAAGTAGTGAGATAGGGACTGTGCTGCAACAGACTCTGAATGGCCATGGGCCAGCCCGGTCATATGTACAGGTTTTCTTGTCCCTAACTCCCCTTACGTGCACCTCTGCTGTGACTATGGGTGTTTGTTGTGTAAACCCCAAGATAGGACAGGGACTTGGCTCTCTGCAGTGAGCTGGCTGGCCAGGAAAGAGGCTTGATTCCTAAAAGACTCAGATGTTAGCTCTCAAATTCCTTGTGATACAGTCAGCAGGCAACTGCACTGAGTGGGCAGAAAACACCTCAGGGCAGTTTCTTCTTAAATGCATGAATTTTCCTTTAAATGCAGAGGAGATTTTTACCTGTGCCCCATTGGTCCCACCTCAATATTTATCACTTTCTTATATCAGTCCTGATTCTGCCAAGACATTCCCAGCTCTGTGTAGAGGAACAGAAATCTACACTGGTGATGCCAGGCATTGAGACATCTCTTTTCTCCTGCACAGCTTGCGAATGATGCTATATTGCAACAAATTTGTATCCACAGCTAAGCTCACACAATGAACCAGTTAAGGATCTGTTACTTTTTGTTTCAAGTATGTGGCCGCATGTTTATAGGACAGTCTAGATTTTAATCCAAACTTTCACAAATTTAGACAGCTGCCTCCAGTGCTCTCAAAAGGGCATACAATCAGCACATCTGAAAATCAATACACCTCATGGGGCTGAGTACCTCGGTTAATCAAACACTGCAACCATTAGCTTTTGCTCAGCTTCCAGTTAGCTCCAGAACATTTTCTGCATAGCTACAAGATTATAAATTGTTAGAAAAAAGGAAAGTGGGTATTTAAACATCATGGTTTTTTCATTGTTTGAACTTCACCTTTACTGCAGCTTGATTTTCCTTCCAAAATTGCCTATTAGGTCTAAATCTGGAGAAAACAAAACCCTGGCTGTCTCAGTGATCCTGGACAGTAGGGAATGCAAGGCTATTCTAGGGCCATCTGTTTCACTGCAAGACAGGTTTTAGAAAAAAAATCCAGACAGTTGATTCATTATAAAATAGACATAAGTTATGAAGATAATAATGGAAACAAATCCTGTGAAGACCTCTTAAGTCCCTAGCTGCTATTATTGTTATTTTTAAAGTCAGCACTGGCTACCTACATCACGTGAATAATACTATGTAAGTCACAGATGCAAAATAGCAACAGCTGAAGAGATCAGGGCCTTACCAATGGGTACATTTAATTAATCTAAAATGATTATAGTTGCTCCTCTGGAGTATGGTTGGTGTGAGTCACAATTTTGGACTGCCTGGAAGAAAATGGCCCTGCACAAGAGCTCACTGTCTCAGGGACCACATGTTTCTCTGAAGATGAAGGCAAGCTGTGTGCAACTCTGCAGAGGTTGGCTTGTGGGACACACTCTGGCCGTGGAGCAAAGTGTGTAGCAGAGGACGGACTAAGGGAAGGTTAGATGCAATGATTTTTCCCTAAATGAAATCTGTGATGAATGTCAAACCTTAGCTTAAGCATCCTTCTAAGGAAGCCTGGACCAGGGACGTCTGTCATAAATATTCAAGGATGAATTTTCATCCATATATTCCCTAGTCTTTCTTTGTTTGCAGTCCGCCAGACTGCGATTCATGTGGCTAGGACAGGGGACTTGTTATGTAGCCACACAGCATGCCTGGAAATAAATTCCAAACTGAACGAAGTTTTACGCAACCTTATATTTTCAAAAGCACCTTACAGTAATCTGTAGCCAAGCAGCATAAAGACTTTTAATCACTGTAGTCTGTGCTGTGCTGAAACTAAATACAATCCTATTTCATAAAAACCTGTGGTCACTCAGGGACATCAGTTTCACTCTTCTTGAGAGGCATGTGTGCCCCATCCAAATGTCTCTCACAGTAACAAATCCAGTATCAGGCTTTACCAAAAATAAAAACAAAATGTGATCTGACTGTTGAACTCATCAACATCTGGAGACCAGAATGGGTGGGAGCATGCATGTTCCTCCGCACGAAATCTCCTGGTAAAGTTTGCATATGAAGGGGACCTCAGCTGTTGGGGCAGAAGTCTCGGCAGCAATGTTGTGAGAAACTCCCGGCATCCAAGTCAGACTTCTTCAGATGTTCATTGCCAGATTGATAAACTAATATTGGAAGAAAGATCAACTTTACAATAAATGATTTCAGGCCCTTCTCCCTCCCCCTCCCTTTCCCCAAATGAGAGAGAGATGTTCAAAAGCAGTGCCTTGCTCTGAATTGACCCCACGCAGGGAAGAGAACCTTTGCTCACTAGGCTTTTATGTCCTGTCACTAAGGAGAGATCTCAGCCAGCATTTACTTCTGTGTTTGGAGGGAAGGAGGCAGAGGTCTCCAAGCACTAGATGCCAATAACGGCAGTGATTTTGTTTGCATCCCAGCAGTCCACACGGGCTCCCATGTTTGTTGAGCCAGGGAATTCATTGTGCCTTGCCCCGAGAAGCTTTGGGTTAGTGTAAAATGAGAGACAACCAACATGAGCAACAGGGAGACAAAGAGAGTACAAGAAAATTAGAAGCCTGTGCTGAGCCGTGTGAGAAGCAGATGATGGACATGCACAGGAGAGGCTGATTTGAACTCCTGGGGAATTCAGGGAGAGTAAAAGACCTCCCATCTCCATCTGCTCTTCCCCTTTCCTCCACTGAGAGCTGGCACCCGAGGAAGGAAAAAGCAGAGAATCTAGAAAGGGGGATGGGAAGCTGTCAATATGCCACAGGCCAAGGAAGGAAGGAAATAGCATGGAGGAGATGTAATCAGTGCGTGTGCTGTGAAATCCCAGCCCTGCTGAAACCTATGGCAGATGCCCCCGGCATTCTAACGGACACAGATGTCATCTGAAGTGTCATGCAGAAATACTCTGGTTCTTACAAGAGGACAAAGCTCTAGAGAAGCCCCATCATTTTGTCGGTGTTTATGAAGCTGTGCTCATACCTCGCCTATATTCAGGTTAATGAACTCCTTGTTTTTCACACTCAGTGCTTGGAATACTCCTGAAATGAAAAACAGGACACCAGTGCTATAAATACACCTCATTCATATTCGTACGTGAGCTCCCCATCCCACAACGACTGGTGGCCGTGCCAAGGAGAGGGAGGGCCTGGCGTAAAGACAGATCACTTAGTATTGCTTGGTGGTGGTAGCTGCTCTGACAAAACAAAGTCCTAGCAAGAGGAAATGTCTTGCTGACTTAAGGCCTTTGTGCAAGTCTCACTTCAGGACTTGACTGGAAGAGGGTGTCCTGGATATGCTAAACAGTCGGATTTGGATGATACTCCGAAATGAAGCCAAGCAATTTGCATTTCTTTATATATCTTATTTAACTTTTCTAGCTCAGTAGTTTAAATACTTCTATTGCCACAGATCGAACCAGAAAGTAAAGAGAACAAAACAAAAAACATCAGTCAAGAAAGTTGATTTTGCTTCTCATAGAGTGAGTTGCGTTTGATTCAAATTTGGAGCCACACTAATGATCACTTCAGCATTTATCCAGCCATTTAACCTATCTATTACTGCTACTCTGGAACGAGAGTGACCCTGCCCACAAATGAACTGAGACCTAGGGTGCCTCGATGTACAGGGAACCATATCTTCAGCCAAAAGTGGACAAGTTATGTAAAAAGTACAGGAGATACCTGCCCAAGCACATGCCAATTATCTCTTTGCATGAGGCCCAAGCAATAATCGAACCTTGAACTTCTGTGATCCCAAATTAAGCTCGTGGGTGAGCCACAAGAAGCGCTCTAACATGGACTTTGCCAGCATTCTTCACATGCCTTCTACATTGTTGCAGGGTTTATGAAGCAGGCTCTATTCACATGGGGAAATTTTCCATTAGCAGCAGAACATTTTTCACTTTACAGGAGAAAAGCCATCCTAAAAGCAAATGCTAAACACAGCTCCTTTCTGTTAGCTGTGTATACACTTGATCTCGGATATTGTGCAATATGCTCAACGACAGCTGAAAGTGGACCATTTTTTTTCAAAGGTGAAGAAATTCCAGAGGAAAAAGATACTCACGACTTGCATTCTCTAGGCGAATTAAGCAGTTCAGAAAATCATCAAATTCAATCTGGAATTGTTCATCAGAGTATCGGAGGACAATCAGTTGCAGCAGGTAGTTGTTGAGTTGGTATCCTTCCCAAAGACACAGGCACGAAGGAAAAGTGAGCAACCTGATAGGCCAGGGAGGAATCTGCAGACCTCTACTAACTAAACTTGAAAGCCAGTTAATGGGAGGATACTCTGTGGCACACATTCACCCAGAAAGCGATCTGACCACAAAGTTCTTTAAGCTTGCAATGAATAACAAACTCTGAACAAGAAATTTTGCAGTCACTGCAGTTTCTAGTCCATGCACTTTTTGACGTATGAGGGACCATTCTGTCTCCTTGAAATTTGGAGGGATTTCTGCAAAACTAGGTGCTTTAATAAAAATAATTTGTGATGAAATACAAATGCACTGACTGCTCTTCATAACAAACAGCTTACTTGCTGTTCCTCCAACCCTTCAGTGGAGATGGACTCTGAAGTGGTTTGTTTCGGGGTCTAACCCTGCACATGTGCAGCCCTGTTGAGTTTAATAGAGCACAATAAAAACATAAAGATTGTTCTGACTGAATGCTCTGCAGAGTTGGGGATACCTGGGGCAAAATTAGTCCACTCAATGTCATCTCTAGGTGCCCAGGTCCTCTTCAGGGTTTAGACCTCCTCTCTGTTCAGGGGCACCAGGCCTGTGTAATTTGTTGCAGCCCTCTTCACCCACAGCCGATCTGCTCGACAAGTTTCCCAGACAAAATGCAGTGATTGTCTTACCTGCAGCTTTAAGAGCACTGCGAAGCTCATAGGAGGACATGGAGCCAGATTTATCAAAGTCAAATTGAAGAAAGATATTCTGTTATGAAAGGAGCACATGGAAAGTTCAGTATTTGCATATGAAAGGGAGCACAGATACGGCATAGAAAGGCAAGGTGTTTATCTCTAACTGCATAGCATAAGCATTTAAGAAACCTGACAAGACTTCGGTCTAGATCCAGTCTGATTTTGTAACTGAGGAGCAAATCTGGGTCCCAGTTCTCTTTGTCATATGAATAGGTTGTTGTGAAACTTAAACAAGTACTGCCAAACCCAAGCATTAAAAAATAATGAGTTGCTCTTCATAAAAAATGCCATGATTTTTTAAAAAGTGATTTTATCTGGGAAGGACGTATTGTTCTTTGTCTTTTAACTCTTAACTGACACATTGTCTTAATCTCTTTTTATGTTTTTCTCTATAATTCTGAAGGCTAGAGACAAATTGTTTAACATGAAGTTAAGATTGTCACTTACTCATTTGCTTCTAGATGTAAAAGATCTAAACAGCCACATTCATGGTACAACCAAGAGAACCGGTACAAACAGTTTGAATTTTGACCTAAATATTAAATAATTATTAAGCTGGAGTTAAATTCCATCCTTTTAATGAGACGACAAACATGAATGTCCCTTGGAATATGAGTTATTTAGAGCTGTCGTCACATTCAGCTTAAAATTTTCCGGCAAATATATGTGCAAATCTTCCTACAGGATGCAAGGATTTCTCAAGTCCTCTTGTTAAAAAACAACCCGTTCTTTGTTAAAAGAGATGTGGCATTAGTACCCAGAAAAAGTGTTTGCCATTTCCGACGGGCTAGACAAGAAGCAGAGAACTGCATATTTTGAATGCTTGGGTGAAGCATGAATTCAGAAGAAACTATTAATGACCATGAGGAAACAATTATGATGTCTTTATTTGAATATTCAGTCTGTGGCCTGATTCTGCAAGCCTGCTTATTCTTACTGCCATATACAGTGGCAGGGAAATGTGTTTAAAATTAGAACCAACACTTTCCCAGACTTCAGTACAGTTGACTCCTGAGAGATCAATAATGGAAATGCAGTGACTTAGGAAATGATTGTTTCCTACTAGTCATGAATCATCACTTTCTTCTTCTGTACAACAGCAGTAATGAAAACTCCTTAAGTTTCATTTTGATTGGCTTGCTTATTAGTGCCCATTGCATTCTTTATCCCAAACATAGTTGATTTGCTTACAAAAATCTCTGTTATTTCCATAAAACCATTACAGTTTAGCATCATGGAAAGCTAAGAATGTCTTTGACTGTCCAAAGCAAGCCCCCATACTTTAAAAACATTTGTTTTGAGTTAAAATTCGTGGCTTGTAAACACTCCTGTCTCCATTTTTGTCTATGCATACCTAATAAACTATGCAGGAAATAGCTAATGAAACGGAGAAACAAATACAATGAATAATGTCACCTACGATCCATTTCTTCATTTTTTCCCAGAAAACTTTGAACTCACTAAATTCCAGTTTCCCGTTGCCGCTGGTCTGGTACTCTGAATTAAAGAAAAGTATTTGCTACATGAAGATCCAAATTCTATCTGAATTTACCAGTGCTGTTCCTTTAAGCAGAAAATGTTAAGTTGCCTGGAAAGCCTATGGTGCTGCTGAAACCAATATTGAGATTTCTTATGAGGTGCAGCTCGAGCAGTTACAGTCATGGCTGTGGCTGTGATACTTGGGGAACATTATGTGATATAAAAACACAGCTGAGCAATGCAGGCTCCAGGGGAGAAAAAAAGACAGATTGTTCTAAGGCGAGAACAGCTTTGGATGTAAATGGGATATAAATGATTCAGAGAATTAAATTACCTGATTAAAACAAATTGCTACTGTACTCGAAGGAGTGAGTTAGTCAACCAAGGTGCTATTCAGTATTTTTATCTAGAGACCAGGCTCTGTTGCAATGGCTCAACCAAAAATTAATGGGAGTTGTGGGGTGAGGCTGGCAAAATCTGATCCTTATGGTCTGAAAAAAATGTCTGTATAGTAATTCTGAGAGGCAGTGATTAGATCTGCCTGGCCTTCCCTTTGCCTGAAGTGTGAAGGTCTTAATACTTATTTTACTGAGTTACTGATGTTGCCCAAGCACAGCTCACTTGCAGGATGGGGCACTTACTCCGAAATGCTAAATAAGGAATGGGCCCATTCCCCTTCCCCTTTCCATCTTACGTGCCAGGACAAAGCCCTTGCTCAGATGGACACCAGCTCAGTGAGCATTCACGAAGATCAAAACATGCCAAGTGGGGTCTAGCTAATGCCTGCCGTTATTCCAGCACCTACACTGGTGACATTATTGAGGGCACCCACAGATCCCAAGGATGTTATCACTCCTGCAAATTCACCCAGCCAGGTTCTTCTTCCTGGGGTCATGTAGAACTTTGCCCCTGCTCCCTGTCACCGCATGGTGACTGTAGCCAGGGAATGTGGTGGCATATGACATGGAGGGTACCCTGCCAGCATTGACTCGGGTTTGCATTCATGTAATTTTGCTCCTCCATTGTGCTCCAAATACCATGTCCAGAGTGGGATGGTTGTGTCCGCGTTCCTTGTGCTTCCAAAACAGAGGAAGAGATGTCTCCCCATTTATTCAAAACTATGCGGAGATTTGCTTGGAAGCATTGCAAATCACGGAAACTATTTAGTTATATCCTAAATAGTAAACCTAGGACTGCTGCCATGCTCCTGGGTCGAGTGCAGACCCTGGCTCTGTCCCAATACCATGTAAGGATGAGATGTGAACATGGACCAGCTTCCTACTGAAGCTTGGTTTTTAAGGGAGGAAATTTAGGACTGGTCCCCTGTTTCTCATTGCATATGCATGATGACTGATCTGCACTGAATTTTAACATTATGGACATAGCTTTTCAGGATAAACTTTTGTCTGTTTTGGTTTTCTGTTAGAAAAGTTTGAGAGGATGTTACCTCTGTCACGGACTGGAGCAACAAAAGCAAGAGATAAGAACTTCTCAGCTGAACAAGCAAGACATAAACCAAATGTTAGATATTTGCCTTGTTAGGACTGTATCTGTTTTGTCTCACATGTAACAAAATTGCCTATCAGGAAAGCATACTGTAAAAAACAGCTCTACCTGAGGAGAAGGCATGCTAAGCAAACTCAACAGGCACCAGAACATTGCAAAGGACGAATCTGGTGGGGAAGTACCAGGGCCGTGATTCATCTCACCTAATGTCTGAGCAGTCATTTAGCATCCCTCACAGTTAGGCGCATCAAGAACAAGCATAATTACACCATCCTTTTCACTATCTACAAAGGAAGTCTAGAAAGCTAGCTTAGATGTAGACACCTACACCATAAATGCCTAAATTTGGACAGAAAACTCTCACCCACATGTCTGCTTCCTGGAGTTCCAGGATCTAGCTGAAAGACCAGTTTTTCCAGCTTTTAGTCTGGTAGTCAAAAAACCCACAGCTTTGATATCAGTAATTTTCAACACCCTGCTGATCCTTAATTTCTGACCCATAACTTACATGCACAACTCTGTCTGCTGAATTTAACCCTCCAGACAACAGGCTTTTCTTGAGTTATCTCTTCTAGGCCTTTTTCAAGTAAAACACAGCTTGAAAAATGCACTGTTCTATACAGAAGTAATTTAAGGTTTACTTTTAAAAGTGCTCAGCATTAAAGCATCTGCCTCTAAGTCTGCAGTAGAAAATGGTCTGTCTTGAAGATCCTAACCCTAAATTTCTAAAATAAAAATCAGGATACATAATTTTTTTCTTTGGGTAGTGTTCTGCCATGACATTACCACATTCATTTCTGATATCCATGACAGGTAATGCTATGGACAATTATATTCAGTATTCATTTAGCCTCACAAGCACTTATTCAAAAGGATACATCCATAAGAGAAATGATATTTCGGCATGAAATAAGACTTAAGTTCTTGAATCTGATGTTTGCTGAAAAAGGACAATAAGAAAGAAATCATTGAGCAAATCTGCCTTTTATAAACTGAAAGTAGAAAAATAGGATTTCATAAGCAGAGATAGCTGGGTCTTAGTCCTCACGGTGGGAGGACCTGTGCACTGGAAGATGAAGACAGCCCTCGCTATAGAGAAGTCACAGTCCAGACAGAAGAGGTATTTACTGAAGACATGACAGGAAATACTGTCCTTCTTTCGTAAATCAGGAGATGAGGTTCAGAGAGCGACAGGTCTCCCGTTGTACAAAGGGCCTGTAGCAGGTCATGAGCTACATCCAGGTCTTACAAGTCCCAGCCCAGTGCCTCTCCCTCCATAGCAGAGCAGTAGTGCGATGGAGAGCTGGCCTCACTGAGCGGACATGGATCATGCTGGAGGCAGGGCAAGCTTATGGTTAGATCATGGACCAGATGTTTTCCTGGCTCTGCCCCGGCTGGTTGGAGGACACCAGGCAGGAGTTGTAACACAGCCTCTATTTTTCTATCTGTAAGTGAATTTAATGGCAGCTTTTATAAAGTCCTTTACAGCCCTTTACTTAGAGGTTATCAGCACTTACTTTTTTTTAACACAGCATTCAGAACAGATTTGAGTTCTTCTGCAGCTATCTCCATGTCCTAAAGTAAAAAAAAAGTGCAGCATCTGTTATTTGAATGTTTCTGTAAGCAGACATACTGAAAACCTCAGAAAAAACAAACATCGCCCATCTGTACTTTATTGCAACGCAGGAAAAGAGAACCATAAAAAAGCCAGAAAAGGCTAAAAGCTAAAGGGCTGGCAAAGTACAGGAGTCCTGCTGTGCATAAGGCTGTCTGAAGGAGATCTCAGGCAGGAACCATTGATTCAAAGAAAAATAAACTGCAGCTGGACACTGAACCAGTTAGGCTCCCTCAGAGCTTGAGTTCTAGCTTTGGTCTTCCTGCTTGCTCGCCAGGGACTGCATCCTTCTCCATCTAGACATAAGGCATGGTGACACCTGGTGCCCAAACAACACACTACAACTAAGCATACTCCTCCCAAAATACATCGTTTTCATTTCACCTGGCCCTGGGTGGGAGCAGAAGTGTCTCCCCTCTTTCTATATCTTGCTATGACCCACAAGGGTTTTGCACTCACCGTTCCTGAAATCTGTTCAAACAGTGCCCGGAACTGCTTTTCTTCTTCAGTTTCTTGGGGGCTTGGGGTTGGGTTTAGAGGCTGCAACATCAACCACACAAGTCATTATAGGAGTTGTAAAACATGATATTTCTCCTGCACATAGCCCCTCTATGCATCAAGGGACCATAGTACATCTTAAAATAAGGGTGCGCATGCTCCCGAACATTGCTAGACCTGAGGCCTCCCAACCATCTAGCTGCCCAAGGGGAGTCTCACCCCCTCATTTCCTTCACCTGGGTGATGGCGTAGTGTGCTATTGTCTTGGCTATGTCAAAACCAAGAGCACCCATCCTGGAAAAACACCTCTCCTCTCATCCCACCCCTGCGCCACTCTGCTTCCCCAGTCCTTGAACAACCACAGCTCTACTGAGCTCTTTCCAGCGGCATCATCCAGGGACCCCTTGCCCTTCTTGAGAGCACCAGCCAGAGGTGGCTGGACTTCAGCACATTACCCAGTGTCATCCTGAGCCTGGAAGCACTTTCAGATGGCTGCCAGCTCAGTGCATTCGCAGGGTTGTAGAGTCCAGGCTTCAGTCTACACTGATGAGCCAAGAGATGCAATAGTGTACAGCCACTGCTATAGTTGGGGTGACCATGTGAACAGAGAGGAGTTCTTGGGCCAAAAAAATGGGGAAAAAGAAGGCAACAGAACATCACTGGAAGCAAAGAATCAGGCTTTGTTTTCTCTTCCCACAGAAGATACAACATAGTGCTATTTAGTGTGCTGTCATCAGAGTGGCCCTGGTGACACTGCTTGGCCACTTACTCACATTTTTTTGACCGTATGTATGTTCCTCACTTCCTTCTGCTCAAGTTTGGATGCAGTCCCTTAATGATATTGGGACAGGTGAACAGATCTACTTTGCTACTGAACATGGCCCTGAGATCCCAGAAATGGAGACACACTTGTTAGCTGGTCCCTGGAGGAGAGTTTTACTAAAGAGGGACACATGAGATCTTGGCTTTCCATGGGAAGGCATACACAATTAACGGCTTATTTGCAGGGATACATTTAAACAGGAGCTGATTCAGACTCAGCTGCAATCAGTGCTCAGCAGGCAGACCAGGCCATTCAGAAACAAAAAGAATGTAATCATTTCAGTAGGCATAAGCATGTATCAAGCATTTCCTTGCAAGCCCTGCAGATATTGTTAAGTAAAATAAAGATATTTGTATGCAAAATGAATGTAGGTCTGTGGACATTTTCTTGCTTCTTATTTTTTTATAATAAATACAATTTTAAAAGATGTGAATGGACATGTGCCTCCCCAGTGCTAACGGGTGTGCTTTCAGCACACCCGTGGTGGCTGATACCTGTCTTTGGTGCTGGCTAACACCAACTGCCTTGAAGTGGATGCAGAAGCATAACGATTATGATTTTGATTGTTACAGCTCTTTTACCATATTCAGCAGAACTGACTGTTTCAGTCACATACACAAAGCTGGCAATTGTGTAACATTCCTGTGAAATGAACGTGTTTTAGCCAAAGACAGTAAAAGCAGTGTATGCCGGCTTCTGCTGAGTTATTCTCTTGCTATTTTAACTCTGTAGACTTACCTCAGGGAGATCAATGGCAACATTTTCATCTAGATCCCTGGAGAAAACAAAACCTTATTCAGAATCTGGTGATATTCAACATCTGCTTGGGGTGGAAACTTGCACATTATGTTTTCCAGAGGTGAATGATAAAACTGCATTTTTTACTGAACAGGTTAAGTTTGGATAAAATTCATCAATCAGATTTTTGCACTGTTTAAATTTTGGTATAAGCCCTTAAAACAGACTTTAAGCAGGACTCAGGGAGGGCACAGCTGTGCATGCTGTCTGCTAAGGAATTCATCTCATTCTTTATTCATTGTGCACACACTTTTTCCTCAATATCCTTTTTTAATATAAAATTGTCATTTGGACAAACTTTGGGAGGAAACAAACAGAAAACAAACACTGCTGCATTCAAAGATTCCTGAACAGCATCAGGCAGCTAGCAACTCTTCCTTGTCAAGCTTCCAGCAGATTCACCATGGCAAGCCCTATTTCCCCACCTCCTAAACTCCTCTCTAAAAAAAAGTCAGGTTTAGCAAAAATGGGCAAATGCAAAAAAAAACCATCATGAGCTTCACGTGCCAGGGCTCTGCTGTAGGGCTGGGTGCCCGGCAGCCAGACTCTCCCCAGCAGCCACCGTCCCCATGCACAGGCGATCACCAGGGTCTCGCTGCTGACTTACTCAGTGATGGCCTTCTTCTCAGAGAAAATCCTCAGGCAGAAATCTGCCTCCTGGTGTGGCTCAAATGTGGTGGGAACAAGAACATAATTGCCCGGTGGCAGCTTGAATCGGTTAGATACTTCCCTTAAATTAATGTAGGTTTTGCTCCTGGCCTTGGAGGGGTGGTACCTGAAGAAGTCTTTGTCCAAGTGTTCATCTCTGCCAGGGCTCTAGGAGGGGAAACAAAGGCAGCACTGCACTGGCCAAGGTGTGCTGGGGGTCATATTTGCCCCTTTCCCAATCACACAGCCAAACTCTACCTGGCCCGAGCCTCTCCCCCAGCTGTGACCCTGACTCTCATACCTTCACCCAGGTGCTCGCAGCAACCTAGCTCCCACCTTATGGCAAGGACCCGTTACCAGTGGTCCCTTCCCACCCAGAAGGCAGTCTAAGAGGACTCTGGGACATTGCCTTCCTGCTTAAACATTCCCTGCCATTAAATATCACCATCCCAGGTGGCATGTCACAGAGCAGTGACAACAGATTTGCCAGTCCCAACCTCACACAGGGACAGGCACCCCTGTGTGTGATGTACCCCAAGAGGTTCATAAGAAGCGACATCCCCTCTCCAGGAGCCAGGCAGGGGATGACAGAATCATGGGGCTGCGGAGTCTATGCTGGGAACCCATGGCCCCCCAGGGACTCCTAAATCCTCCTCTGAGAGGACTCCATCCCAACCATGTCAAAATCCTCCAAGGGGCTTGATGTAACTGAGAAGATTATTTTAAGAGCAAGGGTCCTAAAAATACGTGATGACTGGCAGGGGTACAAAGCCAGAGAAAGATGCTAATACTGATAGAGTGGCTACTGCACTGTAAAAGCAGCAGAGTACCTCATAAATAGAGTAGCCAATGGTTAGCATATCAGCTCCAAGTTTCTTGAGTTTACGGCGATCCTTTTGCATCAGTGCTGCTATGAATGTGCAGTCATCTTGTCCATCATCTTTCTCTGTCAAATGTAGCTTGATTTGTGGATTTGTCCAGAAAGTCTCTGCCAATGTAAAGAACACCAGAGAGTTTCTTGCCTCAGAATAATAATACCACCACTACTACTACCAAAAAAAAAAAAAAAAAAAAAAAAAAAAAAAAAAAAAGAAGACAAAAAGGACAATTAAGCTGAGGTTTTGCTCAAATTTAGTTTTTCCATTAGCTGTCATGCTTCTTTCCACTAAGCTCTGCAGAAAATAAGCCAAATCCCAAAGTCCTTCATGGAACTAGATGTAGAAAGATTTTAGGCCTGATATATTTTATTAAGTTACCATGGTTTAAATAAAGTTGTCGGATGGGATTTTGTTAAAAGTACATAGCTACAAGGATCCCATAGTGCTGGTGCCAGTCTGGAGTAACACAGTTCAGATCCATGATGCTACTTCAGAGCCACATAAACATGTTGGCTGAACTGGATTTTTGTCTCATTTTACACTTACTGCTGCAGTTTAAGTGACTTATTTGGAGCTAGTCCTGCTCATGCAAATGTAAATGAGAGGCAAATCAGATCCAACGAACTTGAGAGGGAACAAAGCAGCTCTTCTACCGCAAAGTCTCAAGTGGGACCATATGAACATTTGTCCCTTTGGCTGGTTCCTGCTTGCTGAGACTCAGCTGGCCTGGCCTGCACCCACAGTTCTGGCTATGGGGCAACAGGAGAGGTGGCTGAAGCTGGGTAAACATTTCAGTGCCTGCTTCTCATTTTCAAAGCAGTATCTATTTACCTAGGAAATTTCTACATCCTCCTGCGGTGGATCCCCGGACCCAGCTCCCCTGGTGGATGGTCACCTCCCACTTGTGCGCAGTGCTGTCTTCCAGGGCATCTGGAGTCAGGTTGCAGATCTCAACTTTATCAAAATGCACTTTGAAGTCTTCAAATTTCATCCTGAGCGAAAGACATGGGAAGCAACAGGAAGTCATTCACTTCAGTGAAGGATGCCCAGCAGAACTACTTACTCCCCAGAGTCCCAAGGCCAGATCACCAGCTCGTGTGGATCTGAATAGTTTCAGTGACTGTGGACACATGCGATGTACACCACGGAAGAAGCTAGCTTTCACTCACTGTAGTGTAAAACACAAGCAACCTTATTCTCTGGGTCTGATTCTGACATCTCTTACACCTTTCTTTTTACACTGTAACTCTGTTGATTTTATTCAGTTACAGCTGAGTATAAGATGAAAAGAAGTGACACTGGCACAAAACCTATGGTGGAAAGAGTTATTTCACCAACACCATGCTGGCCTTAATGGCTGCATCTATATTGCTGAAGAGCCAACCAAAGGATGGCAGGCATCTGTGCAGGAGCTAAGTCTGCCTACAAATCAGCTGTGTGTTTAATGCCAGCCACATGACAGCACTACAAGGGACACATGGTGATGGATTAGCCAAGCCGTGGTATGATTAGTGTGTCCGCACTGCAGTTAAAGTCACATTTGGGCCTCTGCTAAGGTGCCTAGGCTCAAGTTGCTCACCGTCCCCTCCTTTATGGGTGGCTGGGACCTTGTCCTAGCAAAAAAATACACCAAACACCAGAGACAAAAAGTGTGTTTGGACTTGAGTAGTGGCTCCAACCTGCCTTCGAAGGTGTTATAGACACTGCGCCCTGCTACTGTGTCATGTAGATTGCACTACATATATTTTATACCCAAGGTGGACACATACACATGGGCATGGGAAGGAGGAAGCAAATGCCACAATATGGATGTTTTTGAGCTGCTAGGCTGGGCTGGTTGAGACTAGCCTGCTGAGAAGCAGATAAGCCATGTGATTTTACCAAGCAAGTAAAAGGGCAAACAGATACCAACAGTTCTGCTGGCCAAGGAGCCTGGTGCTCAGGACTGAGCAAACAGCCAAGAGAAGGGACAGCCAGAGCCAGGCACCACTGAGCATGGTGTGCAGCCCCGGGCAAAAGGAACAGAGCAGGGAAGCTGTCTAAGAGACAGCAGCTTGGTACATGCTTGTATGGCACTGCAAGGACAGAAGGCCCATATGCTCTGAAGGTACCCTTGGTAGGCTGAACTTCCCTCTGTAAAAGGGGAGAGGTATTAGGCCTTCCTGAGTGCAATTTAGCATCCAGATGTGTGCTCTGCTCTGAATTGCTATCTATAAGAGCCCCTCTCTCTCCATGGACCACAGAAATAACATACAGAAATTGATCCTCCCTAACATGAACTTCTATAACTATCCTTTTCCTCCAGTGGCTGATGCCTAAAAACAAAACGGAGTAGCAGGAGAGCAAAAGCTCTCCAGGACTGCATGTTTATCTGTGGCAGTGGCAGATAGGACCCAGCTAGCCCTCAGTGTAGCTCACCAAACACAGCTAGCTCCATTTTTCTGCTGCATAAGAAATAGATGTCTGTGGTGATATTAATTTACACTTGCTAAGGGCCATTTTACAACTTGTTTTTAGTGTGGGAAGAAACAGCAGGATTTGCTTTCCTGAGCTCTGTCCTCTTTCTTGTCAGCTATTCCCATGTATTGGTAGCCCTAGACACTGCTAATTCTCACTTTGATGCTCAGTACACTAGAACAGGGGCAGCATAGCAAAATCTGTCTCTAAGTGGCTCGGTTTCCTGGCTACACTATGCAATTTTGGGCTCTTTGGAAAATGCTGCAAAGCAGATGGACTTGCACTTTATAGATCAGATTTCGCTCCTAAGAGGTAAGACACCTGTTCTGACTTCCCTAGGGCTGTCCTGGATTTGTACTGGTGAAGGGAAGACTCAACTCTGACCCTCTGATTTTAGTAGGGAAGGGACTAGGGTGAGTGAGAAGCTGATTTCTTAGCCAACAGCAGGATGCCTTCTTTGCATCCAGTAGAAGCACCTGGACAAGACTGATCTGAAATGCTAATATGTAGCCAAAATATCTTTGGAGTAGTTAATGAGGTCAGCAGGCCCTCAGCATGTTACCATAAAGATTTTCTTCAGTCCTCACAAATCCAAAAAACAAAAGAGGCAAAAGGTCTTATCAGACCATGGTTCCCATCTTGGCTGCCTTATCCCATGTAGTCCTCTACAGCTGTGCTGCCTTTTTGCATTGACTGAAGAACCTGATGATATGACACTTATCTTGCTTTAAATGTTCGATAGTTTTTGATCTAATTTTCCTCACTGCACTATCCTTCCTCCTAGCCTTCCTGTTCTACCTAGGATGAAATCTGACTCAATACATCAGAATAAACAGGTATATTTCTTCTTCCTCTTCTTCTCATTCATTTAACATAAATGAGCCTGTGCAGGAGAAATAATCATTGCTTTGTGTGCAGTGAAAACATGGAACAAGCTGGGTCCAAAACCTGCAGCACAGTTACAGAAGTTGTTCACGAGTGCATAGTAGGGCTCCATTTCAGCTTCCAGAGAAATTAAGAAACAATGCACAAAGAGCTCACTGACTGTAAAACTTAGTATTAAGTCTACTTCAGTAGAAACCAGTTGTGGTCAACAAGGAGAAGAGCCCCATTGCACCTTACATTATTTGCTAAGCCCAAAGATAATACATGTCATGGAGAACATGTTTTGAACTCTTGAGGACCTAATTACTTTGCTACTTGCTATTTCTAGCATCAGGTTTCAAAGCACCTCATAAATATTACCCCAGCTTTCCAGGGAGGCAAGCCAGGCCACCACCAGGAGTGGTGAATAGACCGGCTAAAGGTCCTCAGCTGCAGAAGCAGGAATATAGTTCATTCGCCATCTCCTCAGCTGAAGTGCATCAGCAAGAACCACAGTAGGAGCAAACTGAAAGCTGGAGAGAAGCAGCTATGTTCATCTCTTTCCTCATCTGACCATTTTAATGTCTTTAGGGATACATCACATTATTGCTTATGCAAAGCCTGATGGGGAAACTATCAAGGTTTCTTAGACAGGGCAGAGAGGCAAACACTTAGAGAAATACACAGAAGTCAAAAGGCATTAGGAAAAATAAGTCTGATACACTGGGTGGAGGGTTTAGCTGGTACCAAACTTACCTGACTGGTTTTGGAAGCATTTCTTATCTTCTGCATATGGTTTTTGTCCACTTAACCCCTTCAGCGGACATTTCAGTCCCAATGGCTTTTGTTTCTGCTCTCAATGGCTGAGATGCTGGATGAGGAAGGCCAACATTTGTCTGGGTATGCTCAACCTCATCAATTTTTATTGGCCTTCCGAGGACTTACTTAACTATCAGCTTAGCTCTGTTAGACAGACAACTTTATAATGAATTTCATTGCTCATTTGATGCCTACTTGCACACTTGTACCTCCATTACACAGTCAGGTTTTAAGTCATGCCCTGTATTGAGGGACTTGCTGGAGTTACTTGAGTTCCAGGTAAAGTCTTTTGGAAAAACTGGAAATGCCCTACTGCATTTGCAATGTCAATAGCAAAATAACTTGAAATATCCTATGTAAAAATACTTAAGTAATGGATCAGCCACTGGACCTACTTCCCTCCAGAGCTATCAAAGTTCGGGATAAATAATTTTATGTGACTTAATGTGCTGCATTGTCTATATCAAATCACTTTTCAAGCCTAAAGTTGAACTTTGGTTTAACTTGCAGGAAAAATCTGAATAGCCCCACTGCATACCTCTCTAGATTTACCCCTGTGTAAAAGAGATGAGCATCTGGCCCTAGAAAATGTGACCAGACACATTGTCAGTAGTACACACCATGGCTGATATGGAGGGCGGGGGGGGATCATGTGCAAGTCAGCCATCTGCTCTGAGATAGTGAATTTGGCATGAAGAACACTTCACACTTCTAAAGCAATTTCCACCACAGTTTTTTTCCATTTCTTTTCATCTTTTCTTAAAATTGTCCATCATTTCACACATATCTTGGTGTACTTTTACTTTCTGTTACAAGTAGTATTGCTTCTCAGGACCCCCTTGCCTTCCAGTGTATGCCTAGCATCAACCCTGAAGGCATTTCATAGGTGATACAGTGCAATACAATGCTCCCTTCTGTAGAGCCTGCTTTTGTTCATGGGAAGGATTTAAAGGGTGTAACATTCATGGGAGACACACAGTGTTTGAAATATGCTAATGCCATTAACTAAGCTGACTTCTAAAATGCTTTTTGTTATTAAAATAGACATGGGAACACATGAAACACACAGAAAACCAAGTGAGCATTCTACTTGCCCTCTCCTAGGCAGAAATTGAGCTTTTCCTCACAGAGAGACTTCTTCCTTATTGCTCGTTTTGGCCACTTGCACCTTGATTTCTGACTAGAGCCACACACTTTAAAAACCTGTGCCTTACCAGAACTCTCCATCATCCAGTGCTGCCTGAGATAGGCGTCTCTGCTCCGATGGGCTGACTGAACGCCACTCCAGAGAGCTGCAAGAAAACAAAACCAAGCTTTACTACGGGTATGCGGCAATTGATTTTCCCTGGCTCGGAACGACTGGCTGGACACAGCAGCAGGCTGTTCCTCTTCCAGATGTGTTTTATTTGAGCGGCTCACACAAACAGAGATGCATTTAAGAGGTTTCCCAAATCCTGCTGTCACTTATGGTCGCAGAGACCCAACTAACGTAGCTGGAAGCAGGACCAGGCCAAAGATCCCAAAGCTGCTCCAGGATGGTCCTGTGTGAGTTATTGCCTGCACTCAGAGTTGGGACTGATGTTTGGTGTTGGGGTTGGGTATAATAGGGCTATTTGTAAGCCTCAAGATTTTGGTAAGTCACACGCCTCCTTAAATCTGTTTTCCATCTGTAGCACCATCTCCTCTTTTATGTTCATCAGTAATTTAGGGCCAGATGTTTCTTCAAAACTGAGTTAATGGGAACTGAATAGGCTCCTTCCCCTGTACAGAGAGATTTGCTAGAGTAACTGGGGTTCCAGGTAAAGTCTTTGCGTCCTTTCTATTCACCCTGACAACTCCAGCTATAGCAGGCCAAAGCCAAGCAAAAAACTGCTAAAGCTTGTTGGAGAAACTGGAAATGCCCTACTACATTTCCAATCTGACATAATAAACAGGGAGTAGCAGGCACCTTGTGTTGACGTTTTTAATTCCAGCAACCACTGCGAAATGTTAATACAGATTCCTGTATTGACCTGCAAGCCCCTCTGCATCCTGAGTTCCAGAAAACCTCCCAAGTGCAGAATCAGAGCTCTGCTTTGCAGAGACAGCCTTTTCAACAAACAGCACAAATTGCCAGAGGCCTGTCCTGATCTTAACCTCTCCATTTTTTTGAGATTTAATCACTCGTTATATATGCCCATTATCCACATTTTTCTTTTTCAAGATAACAAAGGATCAGAGCTGATGTGGAAATATTTCATTTGTTTATGAGTCCTGTTAAGGACAGGGACATTCAAAGTAGTCCTACAGATGACTACGTGTCTCAGCAGTTTTAAAGGGCCAGGCAGGTTATGGCTCCTCTCCTCTACATCTGTGTGAATAAAAAAAAAACTTAGTAGAAGAAAGTGAAACAAAAATGAAGCCATGCATATGTGCAAAAATATACTGAAAAGTGTATGTTGGAGGGGAATATAGTGTTGTTTTTTACTATATATTTTTTTTTCTTTTGTATTATTTGCACTTTGTTTACCTTGGTAATAAAAACAGACTGGTTTTCAGACCAGTCCTGTTGTGGTTTTGGGTCTTTCCACAACTTTGGTGGGTACCACATGGAGAGGGTCTCATTTAATGGTCATATATAACCTGTAAGGTTCCTGTCTATTCCTGATGTGTTTAGAAACCCAGAACAGTAAATGTAACTAGAAACTCATAAAGTGCTTAGAGGGGGTAATACAATATCAGTTTCCTGCTTATCTGCAGCAGGACAAAGTATGGATGTTGTGTTACAAGTACTACAGCAACAGGCTTGCAAAAAATTAAAAAAAAAAAATCACTCCAAATGTATAATTTGCCCTATCAGGAGTGTCTTAAAATTAACTTATCCCATTTATATTAATGCATGATTTTTGCTAATGCTAGATTTTGGGGGCTAAACAACTTTGACAGTGTCCTCATAATTAAGCAGCTTTGAAAATACTGAGGGTGATATGTTAGTACGGCAGTAATACTGTTACGCATGTGCAAACTCTTGATTTAATTTTCTGTGGAATAGCTGGGGCTGCAGAAAGCTAGCTGTGGAGCAGCAGCTGGGATTTGGCCTTTGCGAGGCCAGTGTGTATGGGACAGCACACGCACTTGTCACTCCAAGGGCCGTTCCACTCGACCTGTCCCCAGGGGTTCCTTATCCTTATGAGCTGCACTTGCTGGCCCCGATATCTCACCTGGAGAAGAAGGAAACACAGAAAATACCAAGTGTCAGTAGCTGGGGAGCAGGACATCCCCAGGCTGCAGAGGCTGGGCAAGCTAGTGTAAAAGCTGGGCAAAAGGGGCAGAGTGCTACAGGAGTTGTAGGAGGGCAAAATAGATGGGAATTTGAATAACTCCTCCAGGATAACTCCCCCTGTCACCTGGGGTTGGGAGACACTCCCTTATCTTTTCCCCAAGTCTCTCCTTGCCCCGCGCTGCTGGACATACCTCATCGATGCCAGTCAAGGAGTAAGCATGGCCCTTTATGAGGCCAAATGGGGTTTTGGTTTCTGACTCGGCAGCACTGCTGGTCTGAAATATGGGAAAAAAAAAGGTGAATCTCTCTCTGCAGAGTCAGATTGCAAGTGGTGCCACCTGGTGCCTTCCAAGCATCAGGTGGGAGGTCAGTAGCTAACCAATACTATGAACAGGGAACTTGTCTGTCTGCTGGATGCAGACAGTGATGGTGTAATGGTGCCCTTTGAGGAAAGGAAAGGAGTTTTTGTTGATTTTTTTTTTTTTTTTTAGCATTGTTCACTCAGACAGAAAATAACATGGTTCCAGGCTGAAATACCTTCTCTGCCCCTGTGATTTTGTATAAATGTAATCTACATTTCCAGGATCTCAATCTTAACTCCCATTCAAATGTAGTCCGTGTTAGCTAAGGGATGGGAAAAGGTGCGCTCAGACTGAGATCAGGTGTTGATATGGTCTCATTTCTTGTAAAAAGACATTGATGGAGCAGCGATGGCAGTGAAGGGTCCCATCAGCCAGCTGAGTATCATGGTCTCTCTCTAGTTCAATAAATATTCAATTAGTCTTTGCAAGCAGCAAAGCTGCATCAGGAGAGAAAGGGAAACTCAAATCAGAAAACACTGAATCCCAAAGTTGAGGGCACAGTCTTGAGTAAAAGAGACAGCTTGTGGAAAAGCCCTGCTTTCAGTCAGGCAAGCAACGCGTTTGAGACAACAGGTCTCCCTCAGCCTGGCCAAATGTTCAATGATGAGGCTCTTGGGCAGAGGGCAAACGAAAACATCTCTCCTTCTCCCCCGGCCTGAGCACTTCCTTTGCTTTGTTACAAGTGCCCGAAAGGGAAATGAAACATTTTGTGCTTGGTGGGATTTTTCATTTGCTCTGAAACCTTTTTCTCCAGCTGCTCATTCTGGTGGAGAAACCTGGTACACTTTTGTTTCCGAGCTGCCTTTCCTGCTGAGCACAGTCAGCAAGGAACAGCAATGGGGCTTTCACTCTTGCTGTTGAGCAGCTCAGGCATTTTTCACCAGAAAGCCAAGGACACATGGACAGCTCCTTTTACCCTGGGTCAGACACACTGGCAGAGCAGTGTAAGTAACCTACACACATGCTACCCACCAGCAATCTTTTCTCTGGGAATGCTGGAGGTTTTAGTCTCTGGAGGGATAAGCCTGACATACCCTAAGCCCCAGCCCCTGTTTGCAAACAAACACACCGATCCTGAAAATTGTCTTGAGTCCCCCAAGTCCCCACAGGTGTTGTTACAGAATTCAGGGCTGAAAAAACCCCAAATTTGTAGTCTCTGGAACCAGTAAGTCCTCAAAAAGCTATGGCCAATTTTAGTGCTAAGTGACCAAATAAATCAGGAAATAAAGTTCACTCTCACCAAGTGCTCATACTCATGTCATTATTGCCTTAAATACAGTGGCCATCACCTGCTGAAAAGTGATGAGTGTTTTTCTTTTCTTTTAAAACAACTGTACTAAGGACTACATTAATATTACATACCTAGTTCATAGCTTATTTGCAGAGTTAAGTGCATATCCATCTACTTGTCATGAATTTAACCAGCAGGTTTTTTTAATGCAGAAACCACAAAACTAAACTGAGAAATTCAGACCGCATTTCTTACTTACATCAATAGAGCAGCCCACCATTGAGCATCTTTTCAGAGCTTTCTCTAGGATTTCATAGAAATTGTCAGGAGCCTTTTTAACCTCATACATTTCTCCTATGCCTCCAGTGAAATCCTCCATGGCTTCTATTGTACTCCCTCCTTTCAGAGCCTCGTAGCTGCCATTCAGCCTGGAAAACACATGCTGACCATGAGATACGCTTTCAAAACTTTGAAGATACCCATGTTTGAGAGCTTTCTCACATGGGCATAAAATTGCAGCAATGGCACTGAAGCCAAAAGAAGTACCCCAGAATGTACCCAGGGTGTATGGGAGGAACATTGGGATCATTCTGGTTTCCTTGTTAATTGCATTTTTAATTCATTCATTTCTCCACATCCTTAAAGCCTGGGGCTTTTCTTTCTTTAGTGCCAGTTGTCAGGTTGGCAAGGACTGAATATCACTGTGTCAGTGGCTTGCTACCTGCCAAATAATTTAAAAAATACAGAGTTAGCCAGAACCATCAATTGAGGTCTCAGCAGAGACACAAACGGCAGGATTCAGGCTTTGATCCAATTCTATTGCTATCAGCTCGGGTTGTATCTAATGATGTGCTGGAAGCTGGACCAGCTCACAAGAGACGTCTTTAGATCAGGGCAGCAGCAAATGCAAAAAACCCCACCACCAACAACAAAAAAAATACTGGATAGAAGCTGTTCACTTGAGTTGTGAATAATGTATGCACAAATTGTGAATAATGTACATACAAATAGCAAATTACGTATGTGCAGTGTGACTTACTTGGCATAGGCTTTCTCTAATAAGGCACTCCAAAATTCATTGCGTTCAGCTGAGTGCAGGAAAACCAACCGGCCTTTGAAGGTGGGTAATCGGTCATCAATCACGACATCCAGCCACTCGTTGTGCTGCCAAAACTATTTAGAAAGGATAGGGCATGAGTCTGACAGCATGTCATTTCCTGAGCATAGGACTCTGGTGTCCCAGCACTTCAAATTGTAAGTTAATGACAATCATAGGCTTGATTAGAAGTCATATGTAAATCACCCATTCCCACTACACCATGCTAAGCTGCTCTGAAGGAAGGGTAATCTATCTTAAGAAAAGACTAAAAGTGTAGAGCTGTACTGTAGCTTCTTGTCTGGATAACATCACTGATGTAGCTACACAAGTGGTCACCACATGATTCAAGACACATTTAAGACACACACATATTACAGATCCCAGTCTAACTCTTTCAAGGCCTTATCCTAAGTGGGGCTTGTGTGCCCAGGAAAATGTGAAAGGATTTCTAAAGCTGTATATCTCTTCACATAGCAGAAGTAGCTATGCACGTGCCTGTGGGAGGCTGATGTAACCCTCTAGATTGTTGCTCAAAACACAAACAACAGTGTAAGTTCAGCAATCCCTGTTTTTTCAATGTCTCCTCTGCAATAACTGGCAACTCCACTGCAAAACAGACCATGACATGTAATAACAGAAATGGGCTCATGTTGTGCCAAATGTTCATCTTACCTGGAAGTGAAATATTCCAGCATAATCTGGCCCAAAATTTTGATCCAGTGGCACCACTCTTGCTAGTGTTTTTTCATTCAGTGTGAGAGAAGCTATGGCTGCTAATAGCCAGCAGTCACCTGTGAATTGAGAAGGGGGAAAAAACCCCTCATTCTCTTCCCTTCAAGAGGAGAATGAGGTGGTGTAGGGGCAGTTAGCTGCCGTCCCTCTTGAAATCCAAAAGGCAGCCCATGTGTCCCCAGGAAGCGTGTCCCTGCGTGGCCGGGGCAGACTGTGCTGCAGTTTGGAGGTGCTGGTAGAAAAAAGGCTCCCTTGGGCTCACAGTACCCTCCTGTGCAGATCTTTCCCTGATCTTGAATCCCACTGCACCAGGATTGTCCCTGGCACAGATGGGAGGGTGCTGCCAAAGAGGTGGCTATAGGGAAGGTGAGCATGGGCGATACTTGCAGCTTCACTGCTCCCACCAGTTCAGGAGGGACAACATCCCCTCATGTGTGAGGATATTCCCTCTGCTCCTCACAGGGTGTAGGCATCAACGCATCCACCAAGGGGGAATCACTCACCGAGATCCCCTTGGCAAATGTCAGTTCTCGTGGCTCCTCCAAGGATAAACTTGGGGTCTTTGACAATGTCCTACAAGAGTGGGAGAGAGACACAGAAATGACTTAGAACGTGCCAGGAAAATATCACCATCAGTCTGAGCCCAGACATACAGCATGGTGTGTGCCACATGAGCTATATTATCCTGCAGCAGTGAAGCCACCGCAAAAATCTAGGTGGGGAATCCTTGCTAATTAATTACAGTGTAGAGCAACTAAAGAATCAACTATCCTCATTTTTTCATAATTAGTTGGCTGCTAATGAAAGGCTGGCATTCTTTATTCATCTGTAGGCAATTGTTAAAATATCATAGCACAACCTGGTCCAGAATCTCGATGTTACGCTACAACCCTGGTTAATGGGGTTTTGTTTGTTTGTTTGTTTTCCCTCAATGGCTGGAAAAACTAAAATTGGCGATTTATCTTTAAATGTACTGTTAAGCCTTTTATTTACCTACACATAATACCTGGAACATACAGTGTCTGACAACCATAAGACCATTTCCTCCTCAAATAAGCAAACAACAAAGGTAGGCTCCAGCCTTGTTTGTTTTACAGAGTTAATTTTTAGGAGGAGCTAACACTACCCACCCTTGTGTGCTCAGACGTCAGAGGAACTGGTGCTCATGGTGCCATTAAAGCAATTCTCAAGCCTTCATTTAACTGTTTTAGTTCAATTACAAGCACCACAGCTGGCTAGAAAAATTACAGTGGTAAACCAATAAATGTGGCAGGAATTCCCCTCTCTTCTCCCCTTTCCCATGAACTGTAAATTGAATTTAATTGATTGAACTGAATAGAAAAGGGAGGAGGAGGGTGTCTAATAACTTACTAGAGGAATGTGCTTGTAGTTCATCGGTCTGCCCTGATATGTTATTGCAGACCCTGTGGCATGAAGCAGACCCTTCTGCCTAAGTGGCAGAAGCTTGCAAAAAAAAAAAAAAAAAAAAAAGAAATTAAAGAGGGGGGGAAAGTAGAAGAACACATTCAGTCATTTAACCCCTGCATTTGCCTAGAAGGAAACTGAGTTGCTTTTGGTTCTTATCACTGCATTTTGTAGGCCGTCAGTGCAGGATATTGATAGTTTTTTTCAGCTTCCTGCACTTATTGTTGAAGTGTCTGCTGCTGGCCACTGCTGGAGCCAGGACACTCTCCCCAATGAACCAGCACTGCTCCTGCGAACCTCAGCCTGCAGAAGCAATATTCAGGAGGAGGCTGGTTTGCATATTTTTGTTTGCCTTTGCTGGGGTGGGCTGCCTTTGAGGTGGTGGCCAGGTTGTGCCTCAGCCACAGGTCCCCTGGGGAGGAGGCACTGCAGCATGTCGTGTCCCCAATGTGTAGAGCAAAGGGAAATCAAACAGCAGCTCCTCCTTACCTGGCCCACCTGCTTGTTAAATACACTCAGTCTTGTTGGGACTGGACGTGAACAATAAAAAACACAGCTCATTGCCTTTAGGCATAAATATAACAATGGCTGATAAAGTAGCTGATCTTTAATAACATGCCTTGTTTTAGCATCATTGCTCCCGGGGAACATAATTCTCACGGCAAGAACTGTATTTAGCTGTTACCAAGAAACTCCATGTGTTGGCAAGGGACAAGGTAAAAAACCTTTCCACTGACATGGGTCTGAACATTAGATTCATGGCTCATGGCTTATTACACAGCTCTACAACTGACATATGGAAAAATATTTTCAATCATCTCCTATGTCTAAAGCAAACAAAAATAATTAAAAAAAAACAATAAAAAGGAATTGAAAGGATTTTGACTGGACCTGTGCCACGTTCTCTGCTACACAAAAGAAAACCACACTCTACAGTTTTTGAGTGGATGTTGCAAAAATAATATTAAATTAAAAGGGATTTTCAGACTGGATGGTATAATAATGTGTATCAGGGCTTTCAGCATGTTAAAGGGCAAAACCCAGAGCTGGATCTTGCATTCACACACAGCGTACAGTAATTCAAGGATTTGCCTAGCACAAGGATATTGCCTAGCAGTAGGGATGTGCAGTCCTCAGAGAGATGAAACAAAGCGACCCGTGACTCTCTTGATGCTACATCAAAGCTGTGTTTCTTTAGACTCAAAAGAAAACAAATTGCATCCCCTGTGCCTCTGTCTCACATTGGTAGAGGGGGTACATGGTGATCTAAGAAAGGCTGAGGGTGAGGTTGTTTAGGTGGCTTTATTTCTGTGATTACATTTCTCTGCCTGGTTCCAGCACACAATACCTGTCATACCAGTTGCCAGTGGTAATTCTCCAATTACGAGAATTTCCTTCTTACTTCCTCCTGTAGACCATAGACTCATTTGGCATTGGTAAAACACATTTGTCTTTCCTTTTTTGGTTTGGGGTTTTTTTTTCCATTCTTCAACTTATATGTCTAACTTTCCCAGACACTGAGCTGTTGAATTTATCCCAGCAGCTGGATTCAGATATAAATTAAGAAGGAAAAAAGGAGAGGAGAAGAGGGGAGGGGAGAGGAGAGGAGAGGAGAGGAGAGAAATACAATGAGAAAAGGGTCTTCTGTTCTTCAGATTATTCTAAAATTTTGATAGAGTACAGTTTCAAAGGTTTAATTTGTGATGAAAAGGGATTGCTAAGCAAAATCACTAAATATCTTTCTGAATCTTAGGGCACTTAAGATTTACGTAGAAAGCGAGATACTCATCTGGTCCAGATCCATGTAGCTCACTGATTGCAGTGGGAGATTTACAGATTAGGGCTAGCTGAGGGTCTTATTCACGCTGCATACAAATGTGTGTACATGCAGGTATATGCACGTCAAAATAATGAGAAAGCCTCCTCCACTCTCATTACTAAGGATTAAACTCTAACAGGGTGTAAATCTGAAGACTAACATTATTTGGCCTTGCAATTACCCGCATGTATTGTGCTATGCTTCATCCAAGCTACTGTAAAATGCTGGTAGGAGAGGCAGTAAAGACCAGTCACCGTGAAAAGCAGTTTGAACACAGATACCCTACACAGGGGCCGTGCTCTTGTGCTCACCCTCTCTGGCACCACGGCTCCGCCAGCTGAGCCGTGGCAACTAACCTGGCACATGCTCCAGGCCTACTTCCCACTTGCAAAGTAAAAAGCATTAACTTGAAATGGTTTTTACAGTGCCTCTATTTTGCTGCTCTTCCTGATGGATAACAGAGATGAAACTGATTTAGCTTAAATGCTGAGGAGCCAGAGAAGAGCATAACTAAAACCCTGTCCTTACACATCCTCTCAGCCTCCCCTGAGCTTTATTTCTTGCTGTGCAGTTCACAGAAGTTCACCTTTTTGCATGGTGGGAATTGGAGTGTAAAGGCAGATCCCGTTTCAGATAACTTACTTATCTTGGAAATGTTTCCAGTTCAGCACAGAAAGATGCTGAAGAAGACTGCAACAACTACCACAGACAGACCGCTCTCTGCTGTCCCTGGGTACCACACACAAGGACGCACAAGCCCTCAGCTGCTCCTGGTCACATTTTACAGCAAAGTTTAACTATTGTGAAGCCCCAAATGGAAAAAATGGCAAACTAGCACCTAATGGCTGGCCAAAGGAAAACTTCTTTCTGATTTAGTGTCACAGGCACTTGCATTTTTGATGCCCCACAGCACTCCAGAGCCACCGCACCAAAAGCATATCAGCCCCACAGCCCCGTCCTGTGCCTGGGGACAGCTCTACAGCCCACCTGAGTTTTGGGGCACAGGCAGGCAAGGCAGGCAGCAGTGCCTGCAGGGGCTGCACTTCTCATGTGTAGGGATCTCCTACTTTTTCATAGCTGAAACTTGTCCAGGAGTAATAGCCTTAATTCTGCTCTGCACTACATTAACTGATGCTGAGGCATTTGAATGCATATCATTATGGATTAAGTTTAGCCAAAATTTAAACCCATCTTGAAGCCTATTTTGTTCTTTTTCTCTCTTGGTATCACTATCGCCAAGGGAAAGTTTTCTGCTAAAGGAGAAGCTTTCAGACGATGAGGAAAAAGAAAATAAACGTCAGTCATTGGCAAAGAAAAGAGATGTAGCCACAAATTTTCCGTGGCTATCAGTTACAGAGTTAAGAGGGGAGAAGGAACCTGGAGTGATGTTGGGTTTGTGATTTGAGACCGTATGACTAGTGAAGCTTCAGGCTCTTGCTGTGTTATTAATGATTGTTATGCAAGACGCATTAAGAGATACTCATCAAGCCCTTGGCTACTGCTGAATGGCTCAGTAACCACGGCATGTATTTGTAATCTCTCAGTGTTTCATGGTGGAAGCGAGCAAGTAAGTATAAGAGTCTCTAACAGTTAAAAAGTTTGAATTTTTTAAGTTTAACCTTAATTATGAATTTTCTACATTAACGACACTTGATTTTTACATAGTTAAAACATCATCGTAATGTATTTTACCCTTAATTTCTTGCATGTCCTCTTATTTTCATCTTAACATTGCTTTTGTTTGGCAATAATGTAAGAGCGAAGGCTGATTACAAGTTGTTCATGCACGTACATAAATATACACGCATAAAGTGTGGCTATACAATGAGCTACATCTAAAAAATGGGGTGAAGCCTTCCAGCTCTCTCATCCCACAGCTTGAGCTCTTTGTGGGTGACATCCCGACCCCGTGCCCCTTCCCCTGAGGTGGGAAGCGTTTCCCCCCCGCACTTCGCCTCCACGTCTCCCTGCACACGCCTTGCGTTCGGTGTGATCCCAAAGTACAGCAACATCCGACTTTCGGCAGGATGAAAGGAGAGAAAGGTTCACCCTCCTCTACACAACCGCATACTCACCGTGGGCCTCTTCCAGATGAAGGGAATAGGTGGCTTTTCACTGAAGAACAGAGAGGAGTTGCAGGCGGGGAAGTCGGGGTCCTCGAAGAGGACCCCCCTGCGCAGGCACTCCTGCTTCAGCTCCTTGTAGGCCTTCCCTGAGCTGTGGGTGGCACGCGCAGCCCCGGGCAGCGTGGGCGGCCTCGGCTTCGAGTCCTGGTACAGGTAGGGCATGGCTCCCTCCTGCCTGCCAGAGAGAGATCCCGCGGAGCCGAGGCTTAGCAGGCGGTGGGGGCGGAAGGGGCGGGGGGAACAGGAAGAAAAAGAAGAGGGAGCAAAAATACCTCTAGTGCCTTGCGAAGGAAGAGGGGGAGGAAAGGACCGTGCTGTGGGGAAGCTGGTGGCGTCCTCCAGCCCTCCTCCGTCACACCTCCTTGAACCACAGTGCAAGATCAACCTCCCGGCACCTCCGTACAGGAGCAGAGACAAACACCCTGAAAGCAAACAGGGAAGGAAAGCGGCCGGCCCCGGCCACGCCAGCCACTCAGCCAGGAGCGGGAGCGCCCGGCGAGGAAGGGTGTGCGCAGGGCCTGCTGCCGCTCCCCGGCAGGCACGGGCCGGGCAGGAGGTTGCCACTGGGCCAGGGATGACTTTGAGGTACGCAGCACCCAGCCAGAGCCCTCCATCATGCGGTGGCGAGCCCTGGGCGGGGGGAAACCAGAGTTTCACAGAGGGGTGTAACCACTGTTTCTCACAGGTGGGAGAGCAGCCCGGCGTGGCTGGCGGTGGGGCCATCCCAGCAGGCGGGTGTTGTCCTCATCGGGTGACACGCAGGAGGGAGAGCAGGGCTGAGAGGTGGCCAGGGGCTGGGCCACTCTGAGTTGGGGGGTTGGCTACGGGGCAAGGGCTGGGTGTGCGCAGGAGGGGTGGTGGTAGCTAGTGGGGAGGGCTCAGAGCAGGACAGGTACTGAGCAGCAGGACAAACCCAGGGGACGTGTCAGAAAATGTTGCCCTGAGGAGGGATTTTAACGGGTCGCACATTGAAGGAGTTCCGTGTGCATTGTAACATGGGATTTTAAAAACAAATACATACTTGCCACTGATTTCTGGGGTTTATGACCTTGTTTGTCTGTCGCTGTGCTCCTTTCACTACCCAGCTTTTACCTGCAGCATCATATCTCACGCTGGACAGTAAAACACTGTGCTGGAGAGGACGCCAGTCAATGTGCCGTGGATGCTCTGAAAGAATAACGGCAAGGCTCAGAGCCAGACAAGCATGGATATTCCTATCTGCTTGGAAAGGGAAGAGATGCCACCCTCTTGGAACAAATTACAGTTCCTGTAATACAAAACACAGCCCTGAGTACAAACAGCGCTCAGCCTCCCTTTGTTTTAATTGGCCCTTTGGTGGACCAGTTGAGCTTGCTGCCAAGAGATGATTTATGGAGAGCAATTAGGTGAAACAGAATTAGTTCCTTTCTGTTCTGCTATTTTTCACAGCAGTGCTGTGAGGAAAGCTTTCTTTTTCAGAGCATATATTCCCATGTTTATTCCCCATAATTGCATCCATTGTTGATGTCTGCAGGCTCCCTGCTGAGACTGAGTTCCCATTGTCCAAATGTATGGATGCTGTCCAAACATGTGAGAAGAGGCAGGCCTGGTGCTCCAAACATGTGACCGAACTTTAGGTCTGCAGAATAAAGTCCAAGCTACTCACCTCAGCTTTTTCTACAGTCGGTGCAAAAGATTGGCACTTCCAGAAACTGATTCACTGTGTACTCATCCATAAGATCCCACTGGAGATGACTGTGTCTTTCATTTGCCTGTGGACAGACCCTCATGGACTAGCTTAGGGTAGATGCCCAGCTATTAAATGCATATAATCAAGTGAGAGAGATCCCAGCCAAGGGGCTAAGGCAGGTGAAAGGCATTTAAGCACCAACACAAGCCCAGGGACACGACGTATCCAACATCCCACATTCAGCCAGTGGCAAAACCAGGAATTTCCTTTATCCACAACACCTCTGTGTGGGCCAAGGCATGTTCTCATACACCAGACTAACATGCTGACTGGGGAAGGAGATGCTCAGTGTCCTAGACATGCAGCCTCCACATCTGCTACAGCCCAGGAAGAGTAACCATATCACTTCAGCGAATTTCTTCTTTTCAGAGTTCAGTTGCATACAAAAATGTGTGGGCTGAGCTCTATGGACGCTCGTCCTGGTGCAGGGGAATTCATGCAGTTTCTCTCCTATATGAACGCTCTGGTGTGTAATAAGGCATGTTTTCACGCTGCAGCCTTTCTCCCAGAGGGCAGGGACAGCCCTTCCCTCCCCTCACCCTGCTGCTTTGTGTCATGACACTCAGGGAAACTTCATGTCTCTGAGATCTCAGCCTTGGTGTCAAGGCGCTGAAAGTGCCCAGGAGAGATGGTGCCCGGGGACAGGTGGAAAAAAGAGGAATGAGCAGAAAATGCTAACAAAATGTCTCAGTTCTCATTAAAAGACAACACTTTGCCAGTCACGTGTTAAGAATCATGCGCTCATCCCTGAGGGTCTCTGGTCTGGAAGGGCAGAAACATATAGACATATGTATCACTTACGTACCTACCCCACTCAAGTGTCTTACAAGGAAAGGGACTTCAGGCAGTTTTGCTCTTTTACTATGAAATCCCTTTTGGAAAGCAGTGGGAAGTGCATTTCTCCCCTAAGACGACTCTCGTTATTGCTGCCACTTGGTGCTGTCTGTGGATACTCAGGGACTTATAGGTGGGAGGAAAGCGAAACACAGGTATGGTGATACTCCATTATGGAGAGACACAAACAACATGTTGCTACCGGCTCAGGAGCGCAACGGGCAGCATTTGAACCACTGACCTAGAATGGCTTTGCTGGTTTGGCTGGTCCGCTGAGCAAAAGCAGGGTAGATTTTAACACACCCTGAATGGTAGGTGAACACAGCCGAGAAGGGGCTGCGACACCAGGCTGTGTACATTTTCATTTGGCACGCTGTTGCAACAGACATATTGTGACATTAAAGCAATACAAGACAGCCCTGAGTAATAAAGTCCTTCCTCCATGATTACACTGTCTCAGGAACAGTAGGTTTCCAGTCCACCATCCCTCTCCTAGCAGGGGGGATAGGGTAGGTCTGGCCCTGGTCTGTGAAGTGAGTGCCTGCCAGGGTGTGAAGGTGTTGCCAGCTGGGAGATAGATGTCAGGCCAAATGTGATTAATTCCCAACAGGTCACCTCTGGAAACCATTAGGCTCCTGCAGTCTGCAGATATCTCTCTCTGAGCCACACGACCAGGCAAGATTTCAAGATCACAACATAGCAGCACAAGTGATGCACAGGCTGGTAACACACATTAGAGCTGAACACCATTTTCTTCCAGGCACCATCATTAAACGCCTGTTCCTGAAACACCAGGAGTTTTATCTGTTACCTTCAGCCATGGCTCCAAAGCACACAGAGAGTGTGAGCACCAGCGCAATTGCAGCTGCCCGCAGGCATCGCCCTCCCGCCTAGCCATGCTGCTCATCCCACGACATCCACAGAGGGGGCCCGGTGGGCCTTGTACTGAAGAAGTGGTGGCTCTGGCAGAGGACAAGCATCCTCTGCCAAGAGCAGGGCCTCAGGCACAATTACTGCTGATAGGAACAGGAGCAGAGTCATTTCTGTCATTTCTTTTTCTATCATCAGTGCTATCGGGACAGACTTCCTTGGATGTTCTTGTTTTCATCAAGAAGGCAGAAAGTCTGATTTGGTTTTCTGTGTTTTTAACTGCTTTTTATCTAAGAGAGACTCTTATTCTCTCTCTCTCCAGCTGTAATTCATGGAGTAGAAGGTGACATAAAGGGAACCCAAAAGGCCTGATGTAGGAAACTATGATTGCCACTTCTCCTTGGCCTCCTTGCTTAGCATCATGCTACAGCTCTGACTTTCAGCCCCCGCTGTTCAGCATCTGGCATGTGCTTTTCCGACTCACACTTATGTAATTTCTTCCCCATTAACATCAGGTGGACCCTGGTCATTCAGGATTTAAAGTTGGTTATTCAAATGACAGCAGCCTGATTAAGTCTTTCATAACCCTGTTGTCATTAAACCTCATGCCCTGTCATCAGTTTAACATTGGAGGATTTATCTATAGCCGTTGACCTGACTGATCCCACGTTCTCCAGTGCTTGTTGCCTGCTGGCTAAGCCCCTTCAGTGTCATCTGACCTTCTCTAAGGGACCGCTTTAGGCTAGATGATTTCATTTCATGCTCTTTCTCCAGGGGTTTGAGAGACATGACTGGTTGTGTCTTTGTCCCTTTATAGCTCCTTTATATTTGCAAAGATTTAAGGGTAGATGTTATTAGGTGGACTGAGGTACTATCTGTGAACCTCAGCAGCTCTCTGTCCTTCCTTCCTCCTCTGAATTTGTATGAAGTTATATAAAACATCTTTGTTCTGTCTCTGAGATTAGTCTCATTTCACACTGCTTGGCGCCCTCTGAACCTTGCATTGATTTGAATCCAAATGCCACAGTCACATGAAACCATGCTGTTTCTTATACTTTCCATTACTTTGGCTCAATGCAGAGCATGGACTTTTGCCCGGTGGCTTGCAGCCTGGCAGGGTTTGCACATGCTCCTGCACACGTCTTTGCTAACTGGGGACATGTTATATTGCTCTAACAACAGCTGAGACCAGATGAAATTGAGCCCAGCTTGGAGCTGGTTTTTTAAGGACTTTTCCTTCAGCTTCTAGCAATAAGGTAATACATGCTTTCTCTGGCGTTCCCAGGGTTTGCTACAGAGGGGCTGGAGCACCCTTCTGTCCCTCATTTCCAGAGGCAGAAGTGAGGTGGAGGGAGTGGAGGTAAGAAATGTCATGCAGGGCTTTAGGGGTTGTGCAGGGACTGCAAGCCAGGCCTGAGGACTGGACTGCCCTACAAAATGTCGTGGACAGCCTAGTGAAAAATGCTGGAGAGCAATGAAAAAAGGGGTGCTGAAAATCAAGGGGAGGGGTTTTAAGAAGTGCCCTTTGAAAATCCTGCCCTGAGCTGATTAAAGAAAAAAAATATCTTGGAGGAATTGCAGGATTTCAAAATCTCATTCAAAGGAGGATGCTAAAATTACAGTAAAATGAAATTACATTATCATTTTGCATAGTGGTGAGAAGCCAGAGGCCACGGCCTGGCTGCTTTCGCTGTGCTGTGTAACAGCAAAAGGTCCTTCTCCTAAAGAGGTGTCAATCTCAAATGTGGTCTTAGGACTAATCTGTGCTCACACCACCTGCAGCTTTGCCATCACTGCCATGCCTGGCTATGAAACGCTGGCATGGGCCAGACATGCTTCAGGGCTGAGGGGAGGTGGGTGCTGAGCTGTGACCCTGAGTCGGGGTGACCTCCCAGGGCAGATCCCCCACAGTAGCCCACCTTGCCCAGGTTACCCCGATGCTTACGGCAACCCCAGGGCCAGGAGGCAGCTCTGCTCTGCCTGTCCCTGTTCTGCCTAGCATCACCTGAAGGGCTACCCCTGCTTTTGTACACCCAGAAAGAAATATGAAACATGTCTTCCTGTGTGCTTTGGTAAGTAATGACAACATTACCTGTGCTGGCAGCTGAAATATTATCATCAGACAGCCGGCTAAGTGCTTTACTCAGACAAACAAGCATGGCTTTCCGAGTTGTTGTTCCAGGCTTTTGTCAGAGCTAAGCATACACCGCTGCATTAATTCATTACTTTGGAGGAGGGACCATTTTACAAACAAAAGAGAGCTTTTAAGATTATTTTTGTATTTTTTCTTTAGACTGTGAAACACCAAGTGGCAGTGTGGGAGAGGAGCCAAGTTGTAGCATGTCTTCCACCCCCTGAGTCAGAGGCAATCCCTATGCGAGCTCAACTTTTCCTGGGAGAATAGCTGTAAGAGTATTCTTTTTTTGGGGAGCTTATGGTTTTCAGAAGGTTTCATCAGTGTGTGTTCAGCATCCTGACTGGGAGGCAATCTCAATTCTTTTCTCACTAGGAATATCCTGGGCTGAATTTACTGTTCCTCAGCTTTATCCCTAAGCAGTAAGGTAAAATGTTATTTCATGTTTTTACAACTAACATTGAAAAGATGGAAAAATAAAGCAAAGTAAAAATAAAATGAACCCCAAACTGCAGCAAACATTTAAGCCTTTGCTTAAAAATCATCCACTAAAACCAAAAGAGCAGGAAATTCTGATCTGCAAAAAGACTGATTTTTGCCGCTTGTTGAAAGCCCAGAAACTTCAGTTACAAGCTCTTTCATTTTTTCCTGTAAAAAACCACCACTGGGTATAAATTTAACTTTTCCCTCCTCCTGTTTTCAGAATTATTGGTTTAACAAAGTGCAGTAAGGTAATAACATTTCCAAATGTTACTGCCACTGCAGCTGTGATGGTGGGCGCTCAGTACAGCCCCTGCTGAGCTGGGAGCAGCGATGTGGAGGCGCTCCACACGGAGGCAGCTTCGGCTAAGGAGAGAGGGATCCGCAGCAATCCCTGCAGTTCTGCAACTGCCTGGATTAGTGCGAACTTTAGACCTGTGAATAGTTCCACATGGGCATTGGCGTGGGAAGTCAGCTCCCACTTCTGCATGGAGTGGCTGGAGCTGGTCCTGAAGGAGGTGATGGGTCTGCACCGCAGCCCCGAGCAGGGAGACCCTGCGAGGCTCTAGCAACCTGGGCAGCCTTAACATAATGCTCCCTGGCTCAGTCTGTCTCTCTGCTTTCTACCTTTCCATCTTTCTTCCAGGGTCTGAAAGCGGGAGGGAGTCCAACAATTTTGCTGTCATCAGTCGTGCACCCCTCAAATTAAAGTGAATCTGAAAGCCACACCCTTATCTCGGGTCGCAAAAGGCATCTGTCCTTTTTTATACCATAGATTATTGCTGCTGCTGGCCCAGGAGAGTTGCAGTTTTGCCCCTGTAGCTGGCTGGCTGTGTGGGAGCTGCCTGTCAGTGGCCATGACTCCTGATAACAGAAGAGTCCCGTAACCTGCACAGCGGGGAAGGAGCCAGTCTGTTTCTCACTAATGAACTGCATAAACGATATATGATTAAAACCAGTCCTCGAGTGAGGCAGGAGACCGCCACAGGTAGTCTTCTCAGAGGAACACAGAATAGCAGCCAAAATAGCAGAGTCCTGCTGCTTGCAACTATTTGCCCACCCAGGGCAAGAAGGTGTGGGCAGAGGAGCAGGAGGAAGGGTGGAGATGGCTTGAGGGAGGCCGGGGAGAAGATGAAGGGGAACCTGAGTTTGCATAGGGAATAGGGGTATCCCAGCTTCCAAAGGTCTTTCTAAGGCTCTGCTTTATTTTCACTGAATAGCAGCCGTTTCCAGGCTAGAAGAAAACAACTGCAGTGCATGGTGCCCTGGGGACAATTTGGCTCGGGACCAAAAAGTGCAGTGAGTTTCAAAATCCCAGTAGTCCCAGCAAGGATTAGCCTCCCAAGGTCTCACTTAGAAGATCCCCAGGGAGTAAATCTTCACTGAACTTCATGCAGCAACCTTGCAATACTGAGGGGAGCAGGACATTTGGTGGTGGAGCCTTTTGGAGCTGAATATTGTGGCATCTCCCAGAGAGCGGTCACCTGGCTGCTTCTCTCAGTCATCTTGGGGAACAGCTTGAAGACTTCAGTGGCTGACCCAGCTGGGAAGCGTTGGGACAATGCAAAATCCCTCCCTGCTACAAAGGCATTCGGCAGGAGAGTAGCATAAAAAGCATATCAACTGTTATAAGAAAGATGGCTCCAGCTCTTTGAGGCAGGCATCTTGCTGTGCAGGCACTGCCGTCCCTGCTCCTCTGCCTTGCAGCTCTCACCTGAGGGATGCAGATACAGTGTGATCAAATAGGTAACACACTGGGCTGGGCATCAAGAAACCTGGATGCTTGTCCTTGAGATGTTACCAGCCTGCTGCACGACTGAAGGTGAATCACGTCACCTCTTCGTGCCCGCTTTTCCTCTTCAGACAGGCTCGCTCTGTCCTGACTGCTTTGGTCTGGGATTGTCTCTCGCTCCTCACAGGCACAGCACCTGCTGCAGGAAAGGACCCAAAATCAATTATAGATCGCCAATATAACTGTTACACTGCAAAGTATTTTGAGATCCTCAGGGTCGGAGGTTCCCTTTGCCCACACACACAGTGTGCACATGGTTGTGCCTGTGTCGTGCATGTGCAGGCTGTGCATGGACTGTTCTTAAAACTCTATTAAAATCTGCATCTTCCACTGGGAGAGGAAAAAAAACAGGTTACAAAAATTCAAAGCAATCTCTATGCTCAGGGCCTGCAAACAGAAGCCATAACAAACCAAATGTAATTATAAGCTGGAACAACATGTTCTAGTGTTAATATAAGCTCATTTGGGTATTAAATCATTAGAAGAGCTCCACAGATAGGGGATCATCAGCACACAGACCTCCCTCAAGGGGACCGTTCCTTGAGCAGCAGAAAGAGATGCAGAGATGGTGATTCTCCCTCCTCCATCATGGAGGCTTTGCGGCACTGCCAGAGTGGTGGCTGCCGGGGCAGCCGGCACAGCCAGGGCACCTCTCCTCCTGCAAGGAGGGAGCACCATGCCACACATGCCCTTTCGGGGAGGCCCCAGCTACCTGAGTCAGCTCTCTGGCCACCCACTCACCATGTGCATTTTGGCATCATCCAGGCTGGCACGCCATGTCCCTCTGCCCCAGCACAGGGGCGGCACACACGGTCCTTGGGGTTTGTAGCAGCCCCGTTACCAATTTTTCCATTGCTCCTCACTGTGAGAACCCACGGCAGAAGCGGGATAATCTCTCTCTTTCATCATCTGTACTTTGAATGCTATTATTGAAAAGCATTTTTGCAATCCTCTTTACACAAAAAATTGGGCAAGCTGAGTACATCCCCCATGCTCACCAGCTGCTTTCACAGAAAAGTGGGTCCAGCCAACAAGGGCAGAGGTCAGGTGTACAGAGAAAACATGGCAAAAATCACATGCAAACCTATTCCTTATCAAAGTTTTAATAAAACAGCTAAAAAAATTATCTTGCACAGCCTTTCCCCGCCAAAGATAGCAAAAATAAACAAATAAAATCAGACCCACAGCAGCTTGCCACAGTTCTCACAGAATGGGGGGAAAATTGGTTTACTAATGTATAGAAACCAGCCTGACCCATCGCCAGAGCTGTACCCCTTCTTCCCTACTTACTTACTCTGGAAAAAGTCACCGAGTATTTTGTGTGCAGCTGAAGTGAGAACAGAGCCCAAAGGTCCGACAGGAGACATAGACACATTTCAGACCCCAGTGCAGTAACTCTGCCACTGGTTAGTACACATACCCTGGTTAAGAGAGAAAAAAACCTGAAAAGTGGCTAACTAATTTTAAGAGCCTACTCACAATTTTTTGAAATTGTTCATATTTTCCAGGGCTTATGTTGATTTTGAAGAGATAACAATGGGTTGCTAAATACGCTGTGCACAGGGGCACAGCCCAGCAACGCTGGGGCTGAGGGTTGGGTTTGCTGGGTGTGATGTTTCACTGCATATCTCTACTGAAAGAGTATTTCCAATCTGTGCTGCAAAATGAGCCAGCATAAGCTGGCCTCAGCTCAGGCGTCTCTATTTCCATCGCAAGTTGAAGACAAGCCCTCAGAGAGGAGCGCGAGAGCTGTTATATGGATCAAGCTAAAATTCATGACAGCCAGCTGCCTGGGGATTTCCCGAGTTAGCAATCACACCTGGGCCATCATACTCTGCAGCCTCTGACGGCCATGCCCTCTGTGAGTTCATTTAATCTCTTTTTGTACCAGCTAAGACTTTCGGTCTCCGCAGCACCCTATGGCAGTGCCTCCTGCAGTTTATATATGCAAAAGGGCCCTTCCTTTCATTTACATGTGCTGCCTGATAATTTTACTGGGAACCTGCCGATTCTGGCACCGTTACAAAACAGTGACTCAGGACTTTCTGTTCACCTTCATCATTTTACGTTTATACTTCCCATACCAGTGGTTTCTCTTCCAACCTGAAGCATCTTGGTCTCTGTCGGCACTTGGCTGCTCTACAAAGTTTTTCCTGGATGTCTCACGAATGGTGGTCCTTCCACTGTCACGACTGCCTGCCACACCTGGGGCAACCACTGCACCAGCTGATGAAGCCATATTCCCTGTCTTCCTTTTGTCAAATCCTTCCACATGGGCATTCTCTTTTTCCTTTCCTTCCTGTCCTTTTCCCAGTGCTTGTTTGCCCTGGGTGCCTTGTCTGGACCCCATGCTGCCTTCCCTTACCAAAGCGGAAGAGAGAGGAAACATTATGAATGTTGACGGGGTGTAGAGGTTTACGATTACCAACGTCAACCCACAGGTTGTATAAACGGACTCTTTGTGGCCTACTTCTCACTCAAGGTGCTTTTAGTCTTAAAAAAAGAAACCCTCAAATTTAGTAATGAATGATATATGACCATGTACATGCTGTTATGCCTGAGTTTGCCATATATTAATTCATAATCTATGTAGGTCAGACATGCCAACTCAACCTAGGAAGAGCTCATGTGAAGGTCTGTGGTCCAAGACTGTGAGCAGGGTAACTTATTATCCTTCCTCCATCACTCCCACCGTAACCTCGCAGGAGACAAGAACATCATCACAGGAGTACCTCTGGCCCCTTTGAATTCAGATCTCAGAGCAAAATTTGGGAAAGCTGGAAAACAAACTGAACAAAACAGAATAAAATATTTACTGTTGTCACCACACAAAGTGCTGAATTTGATACAGCTTTTCCCAGAATGATCTGGATCAATGAAAACTCTTTTAGGCAGAGTAGAGACACAATGTTCTTCAGCAAAAGAATAGCCACCTGGCTGATCAATTGAAATTCTAGCTTGGACAAAATAATTTTCCCATTCAAGACCAAATTACTCGCTGCCAGCTGTAGAGTTAGTGTTCCTCTGCCAGGGTTAAGATTTCCAAAGCCTATTTGATGGTATTTACACAAAGTAGTGCTTGCAGCACCACTGCCAAGAAATTTTCACGGGGCAGGGGAGGGCTTCCCTGTTAGCACTTCTCAACAGAGATCTCAATAGAGCAAAGGAGATGAGGAGTGGGGCTGCGAGGCAACCTGTAACCGCAGCACCAGTGTTTTTCCACCCCTCTTTGCTCCCTTTCAGCAGCGACCATGAATAACAAGCAGGAAAAACAGAAGCAGGTTTTGAAGAGAAATGAGGGCAGTGGGGGGGAGGAGGGAGGGAGGGCCCCGCTTATGCAAGAGGGCATATAAAAGGGGGAGCCAAGTCCATCCCCCCCCAAATCGGGAAGAGTGGGGCAAAAGGAGACTGTGAACCTCTCCGCTGAAGAGCAGGTTTGAGAGGTCTGTGTTTCTTTGTACCTTTATTACGCTGTTGCAGGGCGAGATTTGTTAGGAAACGTGTGTGGACCCTGGGCTTGCTTTGCACAGGGGATGCCTTTAGGAACAACCTTGCTTTGACCTTCTTTGGTTCCTAGTTGCCGGAAAGCTTTTCGTCCAAGTTTGGCCCGAAGCAGGTTTTCTGGCACAGCTCTCTTTGGGGAGCCAAATCCTTGGGCACTGGAGCCGAAGGACAGGATAGAGACTCTCTTCTTTCTGAAGCTGAAGCTCTATCTTTAAGCACACACTCGTTCCTAAAACCATGGCAACCCAACAAAAAAAAGCCTGACAAAAGGGTCCACCGATAGTAATAGGAATAATGCTTGTGCACTCCCACTTAAAAATGGCTGAGAAGTAAAATGAAAGACTAATTGTAATTAAGTCCTACTAGGATAAAATACGTTCCAGGTGTAACAGAGTATGTTCTTCATAGTCTGAAAGCTTCTCCTTTAGCAGAAACTGTGAGAAGATAAAAGATAAAGATCTAAGAAGTGCACTAGCGCACGATGAATCTTAATAGGGGAATATTAATTGAGTGAGCGTAAGTGACCAGCAAATTAGGAGGGGGTTGTGTCTGAGCTTTGTGGTAGGGCATGAACGTAAGCTGAAATCAAAGGTTCTCCCTCATTACTGAGGCTAGCCAAATTCCCGGTGGTCTGAAGCAGGAGGAGGACTGTGGTGAAAATGGGTTGTTGAACATTTCCTGGTGAAACTTTTTTCTGGACAAAGCCGGGTATTTTACTTCAGTTACTTTATTGATTGAGTTGGGGGGGGAGGCGGGGAAAGACTCCTGCGCTCCCCAAAGATATTGACAATCTTTTGTCGACAGAAAACAATAGAGCTGAATGCACAGTACCAAAAGAGCCCCAGAGGTTGAGCTGGCCGAAAACCCTGAGGACTTTCAACTAAAACCTGAACTTCCTTTATGTGAGAGAGCCACCAGAGCACCACACGGGAGTAACCGTTCAGCTGCCTCCTGCTCGCCCTCTTCTGCGGGGCAGCATCCCCTGCGGCCAGGGATGCCTGCCTGGGGGCTGGTGCCCATAGCAAAAGGAGGCCACGGGAGCTGCAGCATGACTTGGTCATGGACCACAGGGGAGCTGGAAGCAGGAGATACCCAAGCAACGACACCCTCTGGGTGCTAGAGCAGCATTTCTGTTCTGAAACACCCCTTCCAGTGTTTATTGTCCACAGTAAACACATAAGCCTGGCAGCTGTTGTATGTGTTATTATCATCACTTGTAGCTTATTAGCCAAACTCAGTAATTCTTGTTAATAAGGATACTTTAACAGAGCACAAGGTGCCTTTCATTGAAACAGCCTTGGTTTCTGTGTCCTCGATACTGAGGGTATCAGGCTGGGTTTGCTTTTTCCCTGTGTTCAAGCCTCACCTAGGAGGCCATAGGAGGAGCAGCAGACCAGCTATAGCTCACAGGCACGCCGTGGTCTGGCCACTCGTGCACACCGCTGGTGCCTAGTGCCTCACGTGGACCCACGTGGTGGAGGTGCGGGAGACAGGTTTGGGCTGTGCTGTCACACCTCCCACCCGCACCTTCACCAGCCTCTAAGGGACCAGCTTTCTCCCCCAGCCTGCCTGGGGGAAGGACTCTCCAGGGGAGAGGGGAAAGAAGGGGGATCGCAACCCAAAACCTAGGTTGTTCTCTTAGCATTTAGCTGAACTTAACGCATTTTTAATGGGGGAATGACTCCTGTTGCCTGGATCCGTGGCTGGGCTGCATGCATTTTATAGCCGTCTGGAGATGGTAGAAATGCTCAGGGACTGTTTTGTTGCCAGATGCTTCCTCGACTGAGATGCTCAGGCAGCAAGAGGACAAAACACCTTAAATATTTCAAGCTGTTTGTTTAAGCATTGTGTGCATGATAGCATGTCATACGGGCCTGTGCTCAGAACAGCTTTCAGACGGCATTAGAGCTAAGGTAATCAGATAGTTTAAATGAAAAGCAGGGCTGCAGAGACAAAAATTTCCCATCCCTTCAGCGTTAGTGATGTGGGACACAGCACTCGGGCCGGCAGGACTCGGCTGTCCCTGCCTCCACCTTCAACTCCACCAGCTCTGACTGCCCAGGTGCTCTGGAAACATCCCTCTCTCTCTGCTCTCTCCTTGAAGCCAACATGTAACTGGGCACCGCAGTACAAACCACGCCTGACTGGCCCTCTAAAATCAGGGCATGGATGTTAAATCAGCCCTACTCCCGTTAGAGCCATGGGATTTTAATTACTAACTATAACAGGGGCACTGAACAAGATCCACTCTAACCCAACTGCATCATCCCTGGTTTGATTCACTGTTTATTTGCTTAAAGAGGAAGAAGGGGCATGCCAAACCGGCAGATCATTTGAAAAGCAGCAGAAAGATCTCCAAACCCCCACCCCCTTTTGCCAGATAGGACTTGGGAAGCTGAGACTGGGAGGGATGATGTCTCGGTGATCTGGCTCTGGCAACCTAATCCATCTAGCTTTCATCCTCTCCTTTTCAACACATTTTGTTTTGAAGAGGAAAAAGAACAAACTTTTCATCTTCTGGATAGGTCAAGATGGAAAGAAAGGGTAAAAATTGAGAGTTTAATCATTTTACTCTGCAGTAGCATACATGTCCCACTCACTGATGGGTGCCCAAGCCGCACGGTAGAGATTAAAGGCAATTTATACAAGAAGAAAAAAATCTGGTCCGACTGTACAACAAATACAGGTACAAAGAAATCTGCATTTCTTTGAGTCTGGCTCAAAACGAGCTGAGTATTTCCAGCTCCTATAATCGGTTCTTCTGCATAGTCAAATGCCTGTGTCTGTCAGTAAATGTGTAACTGCAGGCTACGCAGATGTGCTGGGCCAGGTTAAAGGTTGTGTATCCATCCCTGGAACTTTCTATGCAGCCAGTGTTAAGCTGTGCTCAGGTTTCATCAGGTCCTCTCCGGCCTGAGCTAACTTTTTTTGCGCCCCCAGCCTGTGATGTAAAGTAGCTTTGCGCAATGCCACTGCAGACATGTAGAAAGGGCCTGCCTGTGGAAAGGGCATAAGTCCACCAGCAATCACGCCGCACCACTCCAGGGGAAGAGGTGTCGCGAGGAGCCTGCCCGAGGGGGGACAGCGTCAGAGGGGCAGCACACACCAGGACAGAGGCGGGTAAGCACGCTTACTGGATTTACTTTGAATGCCGATTTTTCAACTCAAGTGTTTGTGCTTTTCTGAAAGGTTCTGGGCTGACTTCTTTAGGGAAATAAGCCAAGCTGGCTTTCCGCAGATGGGGTTTAGTGTAAGTGCCGGCAGTGAGAACTGCCCCTCTTGTTTCTGCTCATGAGAAAAGAGTTGACGTGGTGGCTCTGGCAGCCATAGAGAAGTAACCACCGGGCACCAGTTGTGCCTAACGGCACAGCCTGACCAGGTGGCACAGAGTCATCCTCACTGCTGCTACAGGAAGTATTAAGAAATGCTTCAAAAGAATTGTATAATGCAGAGAACAGGGTGGGAAGGGCTTTTTGGTTTGTTTTCCTGCGTTGTCCCAGTTTGGAAAATGCAGAGAGTAGACTAGAAATGCACAGTGGCTGGGCTAACTGGGAGGATGAAGTTGGGAAGACACCTCCCAAGATAATTTTTTAACCGGTCATAAGGAATGAGGAAGCCCTGCAGTGCTGCACGTCACCTGCTGCCAGTGGGACTGGGGAGGCGAAGACATGTCAGGGAGCAGAGGGGATGACAGGACTGACTGACACTGCCTACACACTAGAGGATGGGGTGGGAGTTAATGGGGAAGAACAATCCTTGGATGAAGGCACAGGGCTGGAGGTCCTCCCCTGAACACCTCTGGGGAGCAAATAGTTTCAGGCCTGACCCACAGGCACCCACTAGGAAGATGCTCAGACATCTGGAGAGCAGAAACTCCATTTGGAAACCAAGCTGTTAAATAGGAGCCTACAGCCTGGGAATGTAGATGTGCGTGTTAGCAGGCATATGTACTTAGCAAGGTATGCCTAATTACCAAGCATCTGTGCATCTCAGTTTTTGTATTTGCAACAGAGTGGTGATACTGCAAACCAGAATATTATTAGGCGTGAAACACTTGGGGATCCCTCAGTGAAGTGAATATGGTTATACATCGTAAATCAGGCTGGGAAGGTGACAGGTCTTGAATGGCTGGATTTAAACCCAAACACTTCCACCCTGTGTAAATTAAAGTGTTGGTGTGATAGCCATTGCACTGCATCTTCTCAAAAGGCTCAGGCTACCACAATTACGATACCTGACAGGCTGGCATGACTGAAAAGATCTTCGAGAAAGAAGACGGAGAGCTGAGCTTGGTTACTGGCAAGGCTGTTAGCATTTTGCCCATCCAATGAGCCCTGCAGAGCTTGGAAAGGGCAAAAGAGCGTGAAAAGAGCTACAATAAACAAGAAATGACTAGTAGAATAAAAATACAGCTCTGAATAACAGCATTTTGGCCAAGGATAAGTGTTACAGATACATAATTTCCAACGCAGTTGGATTTCAAAAACAGAAATTCAAAGTCATATACTAGAAATCCAGGGAAGGTACAGCAGAGCTATTAGTTATTAAAAGAAATCAGATATAGGAAAAGTGAGAATTATAAAAATGCAAAACTTGTCAGTGTGTTTGCACATGTTTGTATGTATGTATGTGTGTGTATGTGTGCCCGTGACTTTCTCATTCCCAAAATGCATCAGATCCTTTGTGCCAAAACACCACAGTGACATCCACCTCCACTAAAATTCTCTACTTCTCGTCAGGAAAAACAAGAGCAGCAGGTGGTCTTTTACCACAGGAGAAGACTGCCTGTACAGTAGAGTAAAACTCAGCTTACCTCTTCTAACTCTGTATTCAGATAAAGAAGGAGCTGTGAAAATGGTTTCAATGTTAGCACATTTGTATAAGGAAGCCTTGAGTGCATTTGCCTAGAAGCTAGAATGAATGTTTGCGCTGGGCTATGAAAACACAAAATGTTCTGCTAGTGCCAAGTATTATGCTGACTAGACATACAAAGCGGGATCGTTCAGTGGTCGGACCTTAAGAGACCTGGTGTCCAAACCCACTTCCTGTGTAACAGCAGGCAAATCGCTTAGCCCGTCCATGTGTCAGCAAGATTTAGAGCAGCAGTTTGCAGAGGTAGCTCTGACCAGGTCCCAGGAGCAATTTACTTGCATTATTATAATGGTTTGCCAGAACTAGCACATTCTAGTTTGCAAGCCTAACTAGTCAGCATGCACAACCATATTGCTTCCCATGCTAAATCCTTAGGGTACTGCAGCGGGTAATGGAGTCAAATCTGTGCTTAGAATTTCCCCACCTGCCGCCACTGAAACTGGTGGCCATCTCACCTGGGCTTTTCAGGGGGCAGAGTCAGACCAATCAGCACTAAGTACAGAAATTCCTGCCTTTCTAACTGCAACGCAGCACTAGCACCTCACCCTGCGAGTAAGAGAAACTGTATTTACGACAGGCTGATCAGGCTTCTTTCTTCCCCACTTTTTCTTTCAGCAGACACTGTGGAAGCAATTTTTCGACATGAACCTGGCAGCAGATCTTCTCTGTTTGTTGGCGTGCCTCACCGCAGTGACTTGTGACAGGGTCTACGTCCACCCTTTCAATTTGTTTTCTTTCAACAAGAGTACCTGTGAGGAACTGGAAAGCCTGGTCCAGGAGGGAAAGAAAACTTTTGTCCCTGTCTCCATCGAGTCTCAAACCACACCTGCCTATGAAGATGACCTGAATGACAAGGACAAGCTGGAAGCCCCAAGCCTGAGTGGCCAGGGGAGGCAGAAACTGAGCTACCTGAAGGACTTTGTGTACGTCCTGGGCGTGCGGTTTTACAGCAGGCTGTGGGAAGTGCGGCGGGGCCAAAACGTGCTCCTGTCCCCAACCAGTCTTTACGGCTCCTTGGTGTCTTTCTACCTGGGTGCATCAAACCAGACGGCAGCTGATTTGCAGGGTTTGCTGGGATTTGTTCCCCCCTCCGGAGACCCTGACTGCACCTCCAGGGTAGACGGACACAAAGTCCTTTCCAGCCTGAGGATGATAGAAAGCCTCATCAAGAGCAGGGATGAGGAGCTACTCTTTTCCAAGACGCTCTGCCTGTTCTCTGCCCCCGGCGTAGCTCTATCCCAACTGTTCGTGCAGGACTTGCTCCCCTCCGCTGATGCTCTCTATGCCCGAGCTGTTGACTTTACAAACCCAAGCGAGGCAGCAAAGCAAATAAACGCCTTCGTGGAGGCCAAAAGCAAGGGCCAAAGCAAGTGCTTACTGACAGACATCGATCCATCCGCCGACCTGCTGTTTGCGGTGGACGTCCGCTTGGCAGGTACGAGGCAGCACTGCTCATTTCGGAGGCAGGCTGGGTGGAGGACGGGCAGCGACCCTGCTCTCGGGAAGGAAGCATGGTCATGCCTGGCCAGTGGTGAGAGGGAAGGGCTCAGATGAAAGGCTGGACCACTGCTCCATGTACAGTGCCTGGCTCCCCACCGCTGTGCTGGGGGTCCTGCCTGCACTCTGCCACGAGCCAGCAAGGGCAAGGGGGAGGAGGTGGAGGAAGAAATTTTCCTTGTCCAGGAAGCTAAGGATTAGGAAAGGTGTGGGAAGGTGAATAAGAGAGGATTGCGCAGCATTTCTGACTGCAAAGGAACTAAAAGTCATGAGGGGCCTCCAGCAAAAATGATCAGGAAGTAGGTTTAAAGCAAGCCAAAGAAATACCTTTCCCCAGAACCTGTATTTCTGCAGGGGAGCTGGGGGTAACAGGCGGGAAGTACAGATTCAAGAAAGGCTAAAAAATATAGTGGACATGACTCCTCTACTGGCTATTAAATACAGACGTCTGGAGACGACTTCTGGCTCAGGAAGCAACCAAACAAGCTACCAGTTATGGAAGCGGGGAGCATATACAAAACTAGAAGAATTAAGGCAGTCTCTTAATTACCTAGGGTCGTTCCATGCTGCTGTCCCAGAAATCCCCCTGTACACAACTGAACCTCCTCTTCTGAGTGTAGTTGCTTTTCAACATGCTTGCAACTGAATGCAAATAGCAGAGATTGCATGCTTCAGGACAGCTTGCCTACCAGTGACTGTATTTCAGAAAACTTGCAGTGAGCCATAAGTTTCTAAGTGGGCCTCTACTGCTAAAGGTGGAGCTCTGGTGCCCATGAAATGCTTTTGTTCCTTCATCTTCCCACCTGTAAACTGGATATCAGGTTTTCTTTGCTTTTCATGGGTGCTGTCATTAACTGATCCCAACTCCTCAGGGAGATGTGAGCATCAGCTTTCGCTTCAGGTCTACCATAGAAATGATACTGCAAAAATAATTCCTGTGTTACGGACTTGGGCATGGTCACAAAAGCACAGTTTTCCTTTAGCAGAACAATTTTTTCTTCTTCTTCTGTATTGGAAACTTGTAATTTCATTAGCTTAGGAACACATGCTCGAGGGTCTGAGTCACTGGGTCAGCTCCACTACCACCTCTCTCTCAGAAGGGTGCACTTGAGATGATGTAGTCTCCACATGCGGGATGGAGAAAATTGGCTCCAGAACAAATGAATTAGATTAGATAAGCAACTCTCTTCTAATAAACAGAGGAGATGACTTCAGTGTTTGCTTTGCCATTTGGTTGTGGAGGGGCAACCATGACAGCCGATGCTGTCATGTTCCATGTCTGTCCCTATAGCTGCAGACAGGAAAAAGTACATTTTTTTCATCTGAAACACATCATATATGCTCCTGAGATGCTATCAACAGCCATAGGATTTGATAAAATGACAAATCCATACAAAACAACAGCTAAACGTTCCAATGGTCTCAACTGTTGTTTGCTTGCACACAGTTGTTTTCACATTTGTAGACTTGCTGCCAAGCAGGGACTACCATTTAGAATCCAATGCAGAACATCAGGTGCAAATTTTACTGACAGACCTCTTTTTTTTTTTTTTTTAAGTTGCAAAATAATTACAGACTAGTGAATGAAAATAGCACCGTGGGACTGCACAATCTTAAGCGCCCTGACCTTCTCCCGTTTAAACTCTCTTCCGAACAGAAAACCCTCCACAACTTCAGTTTTAACTAGAACGTTGGTAGGATGCTTTTTGCTGTTGTTTTTTTGGTGGTTTTTTTTTTTTTTTTCCTTTCCTTAAAGTAAAAAGTCATAGCTTTCCACAGAAAGTCATCTTCTCATTAAGCTTGTCAGGCTGGCATAAAGCCTGTATTACAGGGATGTTCATCTTCTTCAGTTTTCCCCATTTTACATTCCAGGTGTCTGAGGCAAAAAGCAGGGTTTCTTTAGTAAATGCCTCTCTCCTGTGTCCTAAAAAAATGCTGTAAGAAACAAATAGTCATATTAAGACTACTAATATCTTTTAGAGTGCTTTCAGGGGAATGCACACCTAGTTACATGTTTGAGGGCACAGATGTCCAGACCTCACCTAGCAGAAGGCTACAGGGAGCCGTTTCAAACACAGGGGTGCTGATTTGACATGGTTCATGACTGGCACAATATTAATGGACTCAGTCCCAAAGTCAATAACAGAGCTGTGAAATTTTGCAATATCTTTCCCAAGACTATTTAAAACCAATTACTAGCCCACCTTGACACGTTTAGCTTTCTAAATGCTCAATTCTTTTTTTCCTTTTATTTAACTCTGTTACAGTCTTGACTTTTGCTGTCCTGTGAGAATAAATTCTGCAGGTTATACAGACCCTGTGAAAGTGGCTCCTTTCTGCTTGCATCCCTTGTGCTTATAAAATAAGAAGAAAAGGTGAACAACTCTACTTCCTTATTCTTTGTTTTGCTTACACCTTTCACATCTCCTACCTGCTGCTGCTTTTTGCTGAGGTTATAGTAGGTGAAAGAGCCTAAATGCTCTTTTTATGCATGGCCATTTAAGAGGCAAGTGTTCCTATGCAAAACCACTCACTACATATTAAATATGTTAGGGTGCCCCGTTTATCTAGATTTATTGGAGAACATGCTAGTTAACAGTACAGCTAGACCAGCTCCTACTTATACCAATATTAATTACTTTAATGCAAGGAGGTCCTTTCTTTACCACAACATATACATCTGTTTTCCCAATTCCACCAAACGGCAATTTTGAAATTTCTGATCTTTGCCCTTCTCGCTGATGGCAGTAGTTTCCTTAATGCCAACGGGATTATCTGCCTAACTGGGCAGCAGCACTGATCTATGGCAGTGAGCAGATAACATGTTGAAATGCAAAGCTGCACAGAAGCAATAGGAGGTGAGAGCAAGGCTTCCCAAGCTTGTGAACTGGGTAAAAAATTTATATTAAGGTTTAGCAAGCGTTCAGGTATGTCGTTTTTAGCCTCCTTGGCTCAATCAACACTTTGGTGTTATGCTTACTACCTTCCCCATTGCTTTGGTTCATAAGATCACCAAGGGTGGGACCTCAGCTAGAGCTTGCACTGCCTTCCCTCTCCCGAGCCCACCCAGCTGCCTGAGAGCGCTCCTGCAGCGAGGACTGTCCCCGATGGATGTGCTCCCAAATGTGCCATCACGGCTGCTCGGGGGATGGAGAGGAAATCCAAGCAGACCCTCCACACAGGCCTACCAGCCAACCGGGAGCCACCTGGCAGCCTGTGAGGAAGCAGGCGACCAAGCAAGCAGAAATACTGTGCCCAGGAAAGGCCACAAAGCCAGTAGAGATATAGCAGCTTTGGCGGCAGTCCTGATGGTCACGGTCCCTGTGCTGTGAGCCTGCACCAGCCTCTGCCTGATGCTACCAGAAGGCACATTAAAGGCAAGATACATATGTTTACAGTAGCTAAACATGATTTTATACACACAGTCCTTGTCTAATGCACAGTGTGTTGTTTTTAAACAAACGCATATACCAGCTAAAGGACAGAGGGGAGGAGCAAAGAAAGAGAAGAATCAATTTCTTCTTTCTCCATCTGTTTTTCAGTGAACGTTCAGCAAGCCTCCCTACTCAAAGAGCCTCAGGAGTTCTGGGTGGATTCACACACAAAGGTCTTGATCCCTATGATGTCAGTCACAGGGACATTCAAGTACAAAACTGATGCCAGCGGGACTTTTTCTGTGGTGGAAGTCCCCATCAGCAAGACCGCGCTGCTGGTGCTGCTGCAGCCCGTCAACGGCAGCGACCTGGAGCATGCGGAGTCTGAGCTGTCGTTGCAGTCCTCGGCCTGGCTTCAGCAGCTGTCCCCGAGGTAGGGCTCGGGCACGTGCGCCCGCCTGTAGGGATGAACAAGGCAGGGTGCACCGCGCGGGCCTGCCTGCTTGCTGACCAGGGTGGGATCCTGCCAGGGGGGGTTTAACACCAGGCACAAGGAAACACCTGCAAACTCAGGGGGCCTCACTCCGAGGGAGCTCGACTTCAGTGGGATCGGCTTTTTATCTGGGGGTATTTCAAGGAAACAAGCAAGTGTCTTTCCACAGCTGACAACACAGGACCCATGAAGTGGGGTGATCTGGCGTTTAATAGCATACCCGGGGCAGATTTAGGACGACTTCCCACTTGGAAACAGTAACATGACGCTCATCGGCCCTTGGTAGCTGTCCCCACATACTGAGCACTTCTTGTGGCTGTTTTCACATGCCCGTTCCCCAGGACTGCCCAAACACCATCCTTCTGTAGCGGAGAGCACACACTCACTTGTGTCTCTCTCTCTCTCTCTTTTCCGCAGAGAAATTAAATTAACGCTGCCGGAGTTAACAATAGAAGGCAGCTCCGATCTACGGGAGCTCCTTGCAGATATGGAACTGCCTGCACTGCTGGGGAAGGGGGCAGATCTCAGTAAAATAAGCGATGCCAATCTAACAGTTGGAAAGGTACAGTACGCATCACTGGCATTTAAAAAGTATGCCTCCTGCTCAGTTTCAGCCTCTTTAACTGTATAAATTTACCTAGAACAAACCAGTCAGACACATGCTAGTGGGGGACTTTCCAGATGACTGAACAATAGCAAATACTTTTTAGATTAACCCATCAGCAGGAACAGGTTTGCTTTAAACTATTCAAACAAACTGGCCCCTCAGTACAAGAAGGACACTGAGGTGCTGGAGCGTGTCCAGAGAAGGGCAACGAGGCTGGTGAAGGGACTAGAAAACAAGTCTTATGAGGAGCGGCTGAGAGAACTGGGGTTGTTTAGTCTGGAGAAGAGGAGGCTGAGGGGAGACCTTATCGCTCTCTACAACTACCTGAAGGGAGGTTGTAGGGAAGCGGGTGCTGGACTCTTCTCCCAAGAAACTAGCGATAGGACGAGAGGAAATGGCTTCAAGTTGCGTCAGGGGAGGTTTAGATTGGACATTAGGAAGAATTTCTTTACTGAAAGAGTGGTTAGGCATTGGAACAGGCTGCCCAGAGAGGTGGTGGAGTCGTCAACCCTGGAGGCGTTCAAAAAAGGTATGGACGTGGCACTCCAGGGGCTAGTTTAGGAGTCATGGTGGTGTTAGTTGATGGTTGGACTTGATGATCTTAGAGGTCTTTTCCAACCCAATGATTCTATGATTCTATGATTCTATTCAAATTTTGTCACTGCAGCAAACATAACGTGCAACAGAGAGATGAAATTTAAGGTCTGAGCATGCTAGGTATTCCGAGTACAAATTAGACTGCATTTGTTGCCAACTCCAGCTCAAACACCTCCAGGCACCACAGCTGGAGCAAGTAGTAGAGGCTGCAGCTACTGGGCTGTTGAGGATAATCCTCCATCGCTTTGGGACTACTCCCAGAAATTGCAAACACAGAGGTGCGTGCAAGCACACAACCTCACCTGAAGACAGGCTCCAGCATTCAAGTCCCAAGGCGAAGAAGGGAGAGCTTGAAGGAGAGGGCGGTCTTTCATAAAAAGGTTGCAAATTATGTTCCAAAAGTATAATCTGAGTGCCTTTACTTTTATTTAATTTTATTTTTAGAAGGTGTCCTACCTTGGAAGTTCTGTCAGGGGCTTCAAGGGTACCAGGATTTCATACAGCCCAAGCGTACAAGCAGTTATAGAGCTTTTTCACATGTTACAGAACAAGTACTCCAAGGTCTTTTTTTAAACATCCATGGAATCTATCCTGTGCTGCTTACAGCTGATCTAAGTTACCTGATTACTTCATGTGCTAGAAAGCACTTAAACCCTCATTCATCTCTTCACTATCATGCTCTGATGACTCTGGATTTATTCATACATTTTGCCTTACAGGTAATAAATAAAGCCTTTTTCAAACTGACCAGTGATGGAACAGATCAGCCAGAAGACCCCACAGCACAGAAGGAAGATCTGGTGTTCCTGGAAGTAACGCTGAACAAGCCATTCCTTTTAGCTGTTTTTGAAGAGAAGTCAAGGGCAATGCTTTTCCTTGGCAGAGTAACAAACCCACTGCACAGGGTTTAAGTGCAAGCACAGGGATGGGGAAGGAGGGGAATGATGCTCACTTCCCATCACCTTTTTCTTATTTATCAGCTATTTTTATGATCTTGTTGAGTGCTCTACTTGGCTTTGAGATGAAGCAGGTAGTGTTTGAAATACAGCTTTTTGAAAGCTAAAACATTGCAACATTTCATCCTTGTTCATCTATTTCACACAAGGTGACTCAAACTCTTCCTCCAGCTTCTCTTCTATCCTTATTCCCACTTTGTCTCCCTTCTGCCCCCAGCTCCCTTTTTCGATGCAGTGGGAACAAAGTAGTAGCCAGCAGGGCACTGACTTAAAAAAAAAAAAAAGTTTTATAAGCACAAGCAGCATTTACTATAGAAAGGTATAGAAAAGGACCTTGTCATTCCTTAAGAGGTCACTTTTTAATTTTTAGTTTGGTCAGTTTTGCAAGATGCCCCCTTTTACATGACAGTGAAAGTTTTACAGTTATCCACAGAGACTTCTAGCTTCATCAGCAACATTTTCCTTTAAAATGCTGCCAACAGCATGGCCAGGCTTCGCTTGTCCCACTGAGACAAGATTTTTTGCCTTGGAAGCAAAAACACATTTAGAGTTTCTTCTTTCTGCAGCCCAGATGGATATGTTCATTTCTTAAGTCTATGGAAAAGCTAAAAATAGGTTTTGGTAGCATTAATGAACTGTGATGGATAAATTCGCATAGCCTGACATAATTATCCCCAATTTTACAAGGCCTACTATTCCAATACAATTCCATTCCCTGGATTACTTTCTAACCCGAGGGGCATTTATTACGGCCTTATAGTGACAAAGAACATTACTGGTTAGAGCCCAGATCTGTAGACTTTAACATATCCAAACCATATGTTCTTAAAAAATAGTATTAATGGCAATAATCTATACTAGTATAAACAGCAGATGTGCTGCTACAGATGAATAAAAAGGTTTCAGTGGTCCAATCCAACCCTTAACAGAGTCATAAAGGTTTGAAACATTAAACTGGAACAACAGATTATTAGACGACTCTTGAATTAGGAAGTGAGGAATTGGGAATGAAATCTTGCTACTAAGGAAAGCCTCTCAGTGGAACAAGGATTTCCACCTCTCATCTCCAGATTTGTCTTTAGCACTGATGGCATTTAGAAAATAACTGCAAACCTCTTTGGTATACGATGCCAGATGTATCCTACAGAGCACAGTAGCTCATTGTCATCCACGGTGGCCCAAATGTCTATCTAATCCAAAACCACTAATACCAGTGGCTTGCTATCGGTGATGGAGGTATGTGACAGATCCTTCTAGCTTAATGGAAAAGACTAATAACTAACTCACCCCCGAGAATACTAGGATTTCAACTGCTATAATATAGCATCCATGCATTTATCCGATTATCCTGTATGTATTCCAGATGCTCTAATGTCTAAATACTGTACTTGTATTACAGAAGCAATTAACTATAAATATGCAGAGACAGAAAGATGCAAATAAAACCACTTCCAAGTTGCTTTGCCACAGTTCAGTTGGGTTTATGTCCATAACTACATCCCTTGTTCTGGCTTCTGAAATTTGCTCCAAGTCAGATTTATGTTTTTTAAGACAGTAAGTTGCAAATTATCATGCAATACAGCCAATGATAAAGCTGTAAGCATGAAAGAGGCAGTTTCCCAGTGTTCATACTAATTTAAAAGTTAACCCATTTACTCATTAAAGTCAGAAGGTAGCATCAGCCACAAATAAGACTTCAGACCACAAAATGTTCCATTTCTATGGTGAAGACTGAGGATAACGAAAGGGCGCCCCTGGCCATGCTGCCAGTAAGTTCTGGGACAAAATGCCATTATTCACAGGTGGGGGCTGCATGCTGTTGGAGGACTCCATACCCTGTTCAGTGGTTACAGGCAGAAAACCAACCAAACAAAACCCACCACCCACAAAACCAAACACTTTTCAGAAAAGAAACTTTGTGGTGGAGAGCACCTCTCCACTGACACCCTGGAGAAGAAAAGGAAGGAAGAAAGGGCCGAGACAGGGAACTCAAAGTATACTGGCCAGAGCAAGGACTGGGAAGAGAGAGGTGCCGAAGCAAGTGCTACAGTACCAAAAAGATAAGCTATCTGTACATGTACCCATTCTCCTAGATATTCATATGGTAAAAAAAGAAAAAACAAAACACCCCCCCACACCCCCCACCCACCAAAAAACAATAAAACCCAACCAACCAAAAAACACACACACACACACACCAACTAAATCTCTCTGCTTCCCCAACAATATATGCTCTCCTGAGACTTGTTTCGGACGTCATTTTACATCTAAAATTTTTTATGGCATTTTATACTCTTCACTCTCCTCCAGGGGTCTCCTCCAGTTCCGCCAAATTCCTCTGCCAAGCACACAATGATGGACATTCCAGGCATCCTAAGCATCATCCACACACTGAGCTCTCAGCTGCAGTCTGCAGCTCAACAGCCTAGGGAATGAAGCACCTAAAATCATGCTCTAACAGACAGGAGATCTGGAGAAAGAAAACAAGGACAAGGACAGGCTTTTTAAGTTTCACCAAAACAACATAGTTTATCCCTGAGCATAGCTGACAATTATGCTGATCAGCAATTATGCTGTTAAGCTTAAAAAAGAAAAAAATCTAGGCAGTCTGCTTCCTCATCCCTTCAGTTCAAGCATGAAAATACAACTGCTGATGGAAAGAGAGTAAATATTCCTCCATATTGAGTGGGCCAGCCAAATATATATCTTGCTCGTTATCTTTAGGTGATGAGTTTAAAACACTCTAGTCCACTTCTGGTATAACCCACAAACTTGAGAATCCAATTGCCATTTTAGAGGAAAACATGCCACCACTCTTTCCCTCCTCGATGCTATTATACAAAACCTCCTCCAGCTAAATTCATTCCAGACTTAGAACGGCACAGCAAATTTTCTAGAAGTCCTAGAAGGGAAGAAGAAAAAGGCACAAAACCTGCATTACTGTAATGAAGTGCACTTAAAAAAAAAAAAAAAAAAAACAACCAAAAAAACCCTGAGGAATAGAAGAAAGAGGACTAGTAGCAGAAGACATCTCTATCAGAACACACTTACTTACATGGTGGATCCTCTCCTCCTGACCGATCCACAGTATTTGAAAATGCAAAAATTCATTTTACCAAAGACAAAGCCAATTCACACCTCTTCTTTCTTTCAACAGGGGTATCACAGAAATTTTTAACTAATGTCACATTCCACTGAAAGAAAATTAAATGCTATTCAAGTGAACAAAAATAAAAGATGGGCAACTGACATAAAACTAGTCATGCAGACACTTACAGCAATCATAGGACCATTGAATAATTTTGATTTGCTAGACAATGTTATTTCCTGCCCTGAAATTAAAGCTGGTCTTCAATGGAAAAGAACAGAATTCAGCCTGTCTACTCAGCAAGTTGATGATGACAAGTAGGAAGTGTTGCTATTGCAGGAAGATGTGGGAAATCACATGCAACAAAAGCACAAGTAACCTTTTCACGCCTTTTTGGTTTGGTATGCAGATTGCATCCTTTTCCCTAATTTTGGAGGATATGAACAAAGCTGTTCTATCTTCAAACACTAGCCTGCACAGATCTCAGAATCTGCTACTTTTGTGACAGCTGTTACAGAAATTTAAATTTATAGAGATATACACCTTCCAAAACAAGAAGTTGCACAATGCATTTAAAATACTACAATCTCAGTCCCAGACTACAACTTACACATTTATTTTATAATAAGAAAACATCGTTGAAAACAACAGTAGCTAGTGGCAGCAAGACGACTCTACTCCTGACTCCTAATAAAAGCAAATGAAGAGGTGCAGGGAGACCAAGATTTCTAGGTTCATCAATTGGAAGCCTGGAAAAATATAATACAGACAATAAACTTCTTGTTCATAAGCAGCAAGAGTTACGTTCATTCAGTAGTGTGTACCTAAGCCCTTGGCTGCCTGAGGATCTCCACATCACTGAATGAGACAAACTGATCTGACATCCAGCAAGTTGGTTCACTTTGCTCTTTCTTTCTTCAGCAATAACTTTGGATGCTCTCTCAGTTGTGTATGTTGCCATGAACAGAGAGATGCTAAGGAAATTAAAAGAGCCAAATCCTGCTCTCCATTACTCAGATTGAATCCAAGATGAACCAACATAATTTTAAGCAGCAGTCCTTTCCCCACTGCCCCCCCTCATAAAATTTAGAAAAGTCATAACTGTCACCTAATCGCTTCAAAAGCACAGCGATCACACAGTTGTGTCTTCTCAACTAAAATATGGTCAATTCTCCAACTGTGAGGAGTAAAAGCCTTAATGCTGTGAAAGGTTTGCTCACTACAACTTCAATGCTACATAACAGCCATGTGCTATGAACTCTCTACCTGAAAGTACTTGGAAGACTTGAGTCATCTTCAGCTCCCCCATTAAGACCCAAGCTCTCTAAATACTTTAGGAAGAAAGGGTATTTTTAATTACTAAACATGAACTAGAATTCCAGTGTTAAATTTTCACAGGGTAAAAAACAAAAAAACCCCCCAAAACCCCCCAAACCAAAACCCAACACAAAACCACAAACAAAACCTTCCTTCACTCACACAGTGCATTCTCTCATTTGAAGGCCTCAAATTCACCTCCTGCTGTCCCCAGACTGTGTTACCTGTCCCTCACACATGAAAAAAGAAGTGTAAATAGGCAAACCACTCTAGGTTCAAGAGAGGTCTCTGTTAATCCTCCTACCATTTAAAACCCGAAGAACACTTTCAAATTCCCTGCTATACAAAGATGCACCTTGTACTGAAGTAACTAGGTTTGAAGTTACAAGAATTCTACATGTATTCAGGCAAAATATTCCCCTGAATTCTAATAGACAATATAATACGAATCAGAAATATGCCAACTCTGAATAAATTCTAGCTTAATGAATTAAGTTTTAGTTTGAAGGAAAACAGGTAGCCTGTATGTAACAGCCGGTAAGTTGGATAATGATACTAGAAATTATTTTTGATAAAGTACTTTAAGAGCTTTTTTCATGCAGCACTTCTCACCAACAAGGTCCATGAAAAAAAAAAATCCGTAAAATCAAAACATTCAAAATCCTAACAAAAGCTAACCATATCCCATGATGACGGAAAGCAAGTAAGTGCAAAGCAGTAACAAGAAATAGCAGATTCCTGTTCCTGTCAGTACTTTCTTTATTCCAGAAGAGCAGGAATAAAGTCCCTTTGAAAGCTTTTGACAGCCATCAATGAATACATTTGATTCAAAAACATATGGGACATCAAAAGTTAGGAAGACAATTTATTACATATTATTTTCATCATATAAGTTCATTCTTCTACATTTTAAGACGTACAACAAAATAAAAACCCCATTTTCTTCCACTTTTATTCTATAGCAGAAAGTTTAGAACTTTTGATTGCTTTCCATATAATGGAAAACTACGGTAAATTCTCAGTCTTTTCGTGAAACAAGCCTCTCTTGACAGAAGATGCACTGATTTGTTGCTCGAGATACATTAGGAAGCACTTCATTGCTACTTATTTGGTAAAATAAAGAAGAGTTAAATTCTCTCTCATTCTTTTAGGGACATTGTTTATCTTCANATTAATTTTCTTTAAGACATCAAAAGCTCATGAATTATTCTACTTAAAACATTTGGCAAAACATATGTTTTGTCCCGCATCGACGTGCGGCAAAAAACCCACAACTGCATATAGTGCACACTATAAAAAAAAATTTGTATCCAACTTTGCTCAGTTAAGTCTTTCCAGTTAATGTAGTGTCTTGCAGGAAAATATTTAACCATCTTCTAGGCAACTTGTAACTAAAGTCAGCTGGAATTTTTCCAATGAAACAGTCAGAAAGAGAAACTTGGCCTTAAGTTTGTTTCTAATGCATTGATTTCAACTGAAATTTTTTCAAACCCCAAATGAGGTTTCTGGGCAAAACTTTAAAGATAAACATGAATACATCCAAGAATAGCCAACAGCATGATGATGAAAGCATTTCAATAGGCTGCAAGAGCCTAGGGTTCTAGCCTCAAACTTCCTGGGGGATGAAAACAACTCCACAAATAGAGAGGTTGCTACGAGTCATTTCTTACCCAGGAAATCTATTGCTCTGACAATTAGAAAGATACGGCCATGAGAAAACTAAGATTGCACTGAAAAAGAAAAATCTGGATCTAAATAAAACCAATAATGAAATGATTCTGAAAAGGTGTTTGCTGCTGGAACTCTTTCTGATGTACCAAAACAGCTCCTAAATTATTATGAATAATCTATCCCAGTTCAGCTGAAATCCACATTGCA